>CAXKVR010000654.1:0-47840 GCA_964058845.1 Carex sylvatica
GAAAATAGCTATATATTGGCAAAGGGACAACAGGGAAAGGGATATTTCAATTTAGCTTTTATTCTACACATCTTTTTATATTTTCTCTCTCTTCTTCTCATGATTGAATGCGATTGGAGCGAATAATTGAAGGCTTTCTCGAGCGAGCAAAGGTGAAGACAAGGGGCAGTGAGTGAGAAAATTGGTGTAGTCTATTCTTTTTCTTGTTTTTTTCTCAGTTTTTATCATGCTTACTCTTGTATTTCTTTTGAATTTTAGCACACCCATAAGAGTTTAAACATGAACTTGTGTTAAAATCTACTTTAGTTGGATTTTTTTTTTTATGATGATTGTTTGCTTGTATGTTTGTTCTTGATGATTTTATAATTTATGTGCTTGTATGATTTGTGTGCTTGTTAATTAGTGTCTCGCTTAGGTTTAACAAACTTAAGGTGCTAAGATCAAATAATTAATGGTACCAAATTATATACATGAATAACCTTAGGACTAAGATTAGAAATGACTAAATCTGTTTCTTAGTCTGGAACCACAAGTAACAAAGGTTGAATTGAAGTGAAGGACTTAATCGTGAAGCCTCATATTTGATTGGGACCCTTAGAATTGAACCAAATTATGAAGAACTTAACCGTGAAGTATTGATAGGGATGAACTAGGCTAACATGTGCTTATGATCTAGATAGCTAGGGTGAAGAACTTAATCGTGAAATTCGAATTATCTAAGCACGTTATTAATTCACGCAAGTGACCATTTTTGATACTTAAGGCTTAGAAACTTTATAATTGCAAACAAGAATTTAGAAATCAATTAAGTGTTGATTTGACTAATTGATTGTATGCCGAAAGCTCCTAGACTTCTATCCCATTAAACCACAAAACTCATTTTATTTGTTTGTTTTAAATTAATTTATTTAAATTCAACTCTCACTTCAGATATTGAACCTATAAAACTAATTTTCAAACAAATCCCCAATTTACTTTTATTGCACTAGTTTAGAATTAATTAATTTAGTAAAAAGTAATATTTTCTGTTGTCTTTGAATCGATACTTTTATTACTACAATGATAGATTGTATGCTTGCAACTGATCTATTATTGTGTACTAAAATTTATAAATTTGAAATTAAAAAGTGTATTCAATTGATCCAATAACTCTATACCTAAAATACACAACAATAATACACATGAGATTATTTTCAGTCCGGAGGCAGATCAGTGCCATATAAAAAGACGTTTTCAGGGAGATCCAGGAGGAGGACCCATAGGCACCACAGCTATCACGACAGTATACGCCTCTAGCGCAAATGGAGGAGCCGGAGGAGCATCCCAAGAGAAAGAGGAAAAGAGAGTGTTGTGGACACCACCGAACCACAAGTTGGAGATATTTGTTTTACTTGTTATTTAATTAGTTGTTATGCTGTGATAGACTGTTATATTTAGTTATTATGCTGTGAGTCTGTGACATGCTTTTATTTTTTTATGTGAGGCTTTTATGATATTATTTGTATATTAGAGACTTATATTTTCATATTATGTTTTTATTCTACTTTTATCATATTATTCTAATATTAACGGTCGATTAATTGTTAGCGGGAATCAAATTATCACGGATTTTTTCGACTAATCGGTCGATTATTCTTTATTATAATTTATTATTTCTGATTAATCCCTTAGCAGTACCCTGTTCGTCCGATAACAGCGATACCGTTATATAAACTATCCAAACTCCTTAACTAATTAATGCTTCTTTTTTCAATTCATACTTTAGGTTCAACAGAAACTCTTGGTCCAATCAGTTGTCATCAAATCTAAATAATTTAGGTTTAGTAGCAGAAACATGTAAAAAACAGAGGACAATGATCTAAGAAGAGTAGGGTTAAAATACTTTATTTTTTCGTTCTTTAATCATGACTTACGTTCTTATTTCAGTTTTTAAAATACAAATAGTCAATTCTAATCGCTCAACATGATATCCATATTAACATGTACTTAGAGATCAAATTTAGTTGTGTTCCCGGTAAATTTCATTATTTTTTTAGAAAATCTGTCAATTGTGTTTATTTATTTTTAGAAGATGGTAACAAAAAAAAAATGGCCCAATTGACTGTACTTCTTACTATAATGAAAATAACGGTTGCAAAATTAAAAACTTCCAATCTATTATTTTGGTAATTAAGGACTGGTTAGTTCCGGACTTGACAATTTGATTTTCGTAATATATGTGAAAGCTGATGTATCTGTAGCACGCTCATTTGCGCATCTTGATCACGACCGCAATGATATTTATATTTTATTATGTGTATTTTATAATAATGTGCACGTATTTGCAAACAGAGTTTGGTAAATTGAGACTGATAGTCCGAAATGTACTATTTTTTTTTCTAAATAGAAAACTTATCTTTTCATTATAATTAAACCCAGAAATTAATTAGAGATACAATTCTATTGCTAGTTTTTTTAGTAGAACTAGAGTGTTCTTAAGTTCAACTCAAGTCTAAAATCTATCAAGTCAGCTTTAAATGGCGAATCCGAACCGTTGAAACCCACTACTTTACGAGTGATGTGTTTACATGTGAAATTTTTTAACATTTCAATTAATTTAGTATAAAGTCAAGCTGTGAAAATTACAAGATTAATAAATTAATTTTAATGCATTCATTTTTTGAACGTTTTTTTTACCACTTGACTCTATTCAAAAGTAATTTCAAAATTAAAATGTTTTACATGTAGACGCATCACTCATAAAGTATGCGGATTTCAACAGTTTGAATTCGTCATTTAAAACTGATTTGACGGGTTTTAGACTTGAGTTTATCAAGAGACTTGGTGAACTTAAGAACACCCTAGTTCTACTCCTAGTTTTCCATTGCATGACAGGTCTGATTTTCATCTGGTAGCACGAATTTTGATGCTAGGAATGATCAAATGGTAAATCATTTAGATATTCAAATGTGTGCACTTGTCAATATAGATTTGCACATGGTTCAACATAGTTAATTACGAACCATGAATACTTTTAAGTATAATTGTTTAAACATAATTGATAGTTGTTAAGTGTAAATTTACAATTTTTTATTAAAAATGAATACTGTATAAATTTAAATTTATGTAGAGTTCACATTTGTAGATATTTCGTGAATAGAAAAACTTCATAATAGCACATTAAAATCTGCTTTCGCAAAAAATAAATGATAATATCATAATATCTTGAACTATTATTAACTGATTTTATTTTTTTATTTTTTAAAGGGGTAATTTCTAGTGTGTCCATACAAACTTTCAAAATAGCTAAATTTTTCATCAAAATATCATAATATTAAATATTCTCACAATTATTTTTAAGAAGAAAAAATGTGAAGTATTAGTGAGGATACTAGATATTATGGTGTGTTGTTGAAAAAATTGATTATTTTCGAAGTTTGTATGAACACACTAGAAATTCTCCTAAAAAAGGTAAAATAGTAATTGCGGAGAAATTTTGTTGAAATTTTTTTGTAAGAAAACGAAGTTTCAAAATTTACAGAACTTGCATTAAGAGGGACAGAAAATAAAAATTTAAGCACTGACCATGTACAATACTATTGCTTATAAATTTGGACAATTTGAGCTAAAGTAATTTTGTAAGAACAAAGAATTGTCAATGGACATCAAATCAAATTTAATTGTATCCGTTAAGTTTGTGTTGAAATTTATACTGATATATTTAAATTCAAACAATTTAGATCAAACATCTACTAACTTAGTGCTTATCGTAATCCCCTTTTTCTTTAGAGACTTGGTCCCTGATTATCGAGGGAAATGAACCTGTCTTGGAGTGTTTGCGTTAGACTGAGTATTGTATCTCTCAAATACCGAACCATGTAGAATACTCACAGTCAGATCAAAATCAATTCAGTTCCTATTTGTAATAGAGGGGTTTTCAATTTGAGATTTGTGCCAATTTAAAACTGACACTCAAATTTCATTATAAATTGTTCGGTATTGCATTAGATACGGAATTTTCAATTTTGCGACTTTCTTTAGTTTCACTCTGTTTTTTTTTTCGGACCAGAGATAGTCAGGATTTTTTATCAATGATAGACAAAAATATCTAGAAATAAATAATTTGTTTTACAGAAATAGACAACTGTCTATATTCACATAGAGTTTATACTGATTTTTTAAATTAAAAAATAGACAGTTATCTACCATATGTGATTGGTTGATTCCTGATGCTACTAAATGTTTAAGCTATGTAATTTGACCCGATATTTTTTATACATCACAGATTTGTCTTAAGAACACTACACGAGAGATGTATTAAAGCAATACATTAATTTTTCTTAGACCATGTTAAATAATTTGAAATAATATTGTTGTGTAAATTTAGTATGTCAATTTTTTTCTGTTCAAACTATTCTCTCTATTGTTTTTTCTTATTTATATTTTTGGTTTTTTGTTGTCCTTCTAAAAAAAGAAAAAAGAAAAGAAAAATGCAAAGCAAGTATACTTGCAATAAATTGCTACAATCATACCTACAATAATTTTTTTTTTTTCACTATTTGCAAGAATAAAAACACTTAACAGTGTTGATATCGTCGTGGATATTGTAAATAACAATACTTCTAAAAATAACAAATTCTATCTACTTTAGATAATAATTATTTAGGGGAATTTCATATATACCACTGAAAAACTATAAAATTATGTATTGCCATTCAAATTTCTATAATTACGTATTTACTATCTAAAAATCAAATAACTCACATATTTACCCAATATAACTTTAGTATATATATCAGATATACTCAAAAGTCAGATTAATTATGTGTAATATTCTTAAAACTATAATTAATTAAGAATTAACTTAACACCATATCTTTTTTTCTTATATCCGTTCTCCTTTATATCCAATACAAGATATTAAAAATAGATATTCTAAACTGAGCCAGTAACAAAATGCAAATTCTGAAACTCAGGTACTATTTTGATAACGGATTGTGATTTCAGTATCGAATTCAGTTAGAGTTGTTATATTTGAAAAGGTGGAGTGGTCACATTGCTTTTAGACATCAAGCCAGAGTTGAAATCCTAATATTTGAGTATGTTGCTCCCTTCTCTCCGAGGTTTAATGGGAGTGACGAGATGAGAGAGTTTCAGCAGGAAAATAAAAATTACGTCAAAAAAAACGGACGGAAAATAAGTGAGTTAATAGATTTTTAGATGGTAAATATTTAATTACAGAAATTTGAATGCTAAATATGTAATTTTACAGTTTTTGAGTGGTATATATGAAATGAGGAGGGTTCAAGTGCACCCAAATTTTTGTGCACCCAAATGCACCCTATCTTTCAAATCATTTTTCTCCTTTTTCAAAGTCCGAATAGTCAATCCGAACCGTTAGATGCGATCTATATATTAAGATGTGCTTGGAGACCAAATTTTATATTTTTTAGAATTTGTTTACTATTTTTTTAGATTTATTGAAAATCGCTGTTTTTAGCAAATCTGGACCATAAAAAAACAGCGATTTTCAATAAATCTAAAAAAATAGTAAAATTTTTTCAAAAAATGTAAAATTTGATCTCCAAGCACATCTTAATATATAGATCGCATCTAACGGTTCGGATTGACTATTCGGACTTTAAAAACGGAGATAAAAGATAGAATGCATTTGAGTGCACAAAAATTTAGATGCATTTGAACCCTCCTCATATGAAATTATCCCTAATTATTTTTTTACCCTCGCATATATGAGAGATTTTTATACTACTCAACACAATGAACATTTCATTAAATCATAAAATGTCATAGCACAAACGCGGCATAAACACTAATTCACATGGACCAAAACCACGGACATTTGAAACCGTACTTCTGAATTGATGACACCAAAATAGAGTCAACTGAAAGGTCAATCCTTAGGAACTTGTAGATGAAACTAAGCCACTAAAACCAGACGGTTCGGATCAAATTCAACGCTTAAACATGACCACAGTGTATTGGGACTTTGTAATGGGACCCACACACTTTGTGGTCTATCGAGTCGGAGTAAGTCCGATGCCCATTGGACCTACTTTGGTTCGATGGGTGTTGTGACCATGCAATTGCATCAAGATTCGTGCCGTACGTATTAAACTCCTTGCAGTTTTTATCAATTTCCGTGTACACAGATCTTAATGCAAATCATACGGTGATAGAGCCCATCGAACCTAAAAGTAGGTCCAATGGACATCGGACGTACTCCTATCTTGTGGTCTATGGCATTCCTACCTTGATTATACTAGCCTATCTAACCTGACCTGTAACACTTCTAATTTATTTATTCATCTATTGCTTTTTATCCCTTGGACTCTGCCTTTTGTTTTATTTATATACACACAAGAGACAAAATCTTGTTTTGTAGGGACTATGACAGTTGATGTAAACTGTTTTTAAATTTATTTATTGTTGCAAACCTCTGGTACGAATTGAGTTATTGGAGTTGTTATAAATTAAACGCCTGTTTACAGATATATATTATGGTATTCAAGTGGTTTTGAAAATGTTAAGTTTTTACATTTTCTAACATTCTTTTTATGTGATAAGTGGATTAGTTTGGCCTGAAATTAATTGAAATGGGAAAGATAAAGATGGGTGAAGTCACTAATTCACTGTTTAAAGATTAGATGCCTAACATTTAGGCATTTACTCTAATGAACCGGCTACCATTAAAGGAAGATTTGACTGTTCATTTTTATTCTTGAAATTCCTCGTCAACTATGCTTCTTCTCAATTTTTATTAAATTACACCCCCTTTTTGATCGTATGTGGTCCTAACTGTGCATTATTCTAATGCATCAATTTGCGTGGTTATGAAGATAGACAAAAATAGACTAATACGGTTGGTAAGTGTGACTAGATATTAAAGTACAAAATTTATTCTTTTAAGGTATATATTATCAAACATATTTGAGCTTTTTTCTTAGAGAAATTTTCGGCTAACTATTAATAAATGTCCATCTTTCTAGAGGCCTCTGGAAGATTAGACATATTATTTATTTAATTAAGACATAAAATTATGATACAAAGCATGATTACTCTAAGTATAGCAACTAAGTTTCTATATATTGTTTATTTTAATCTATAAAACACTTTTTCCAATAACTTTATTGATGAATTTAATTTTTTTTGTAGTCTATAATTTTTTTTGCAACATCTTCACGAATGAATTTTAACTTTGACGAAATAATGCTATTTATACTATATTATTCGTGAAGATTACAGACTTTTATTGTTAAGAAGAACTATCATTATTTTTCTATTTTTTCATATTATAAAAATAAAGAATTATTTTTAAATTATACCGGTCATGAATTTTAAACCTGACAAATATTATTTTCAAACTACCAGCTTGTTACCATGCACTCAGCTTTAATCAGTAACTCACACACCATTAGTAACATCCAATACTAGTCACATTTAATCTGTATTGACGACAAGAGTAATGATACACCTGTCAGCCTTTAGAGTTTAACATTCCCATTCTCCCATTCCTTCCTCGTAAAACAACAATTAATTATTACCTAACAGTTCACCTTTTCTTACATGCTTTTTCTTCGTTCTATCTCCTTCCTACTCCTACGGTCCTACCTCTCCCCATTCCCCAAGTAGAATGTAGGCTATATAGCTATACAAAAATTACAAAGTACCAGCACAGCCTCCATGTTTTAAATTTTTCTGTAAAGAATTGAGTATTAACTCGCATGCACAAGCAATATGATTATAAGTGATAACACCCCCTCATTATATTATTATTCCTTACTTCTCAACTCCCCATAATTTAATAGATTAAAATAAATTAAAGAAAATAACAAAAAAAAACAGAATGCTGAGTCTAATCCAATTGCTAATTATGCATATAAGAAACGAACACCTCACTCTCTCCACTAGTGGGTTGCAAAAACCCGACCCGCCCGTGCCCAGTACCCGGGGTATCCGCGTCCGAGCACGGGTATAGGTCGGGTAAACGGGTAGGGGCATAAAACGGGTAGGGTACGGTTATTTGGTTCAATACCTGGTCCGAATTACGCCTGTACCCGTCCGACCCGACCCGACCCGTCGCCCGACCGTACCCGTACCCGTTAAAAATTTCAAAAAAAATTAATTTTTTTTGAAATTTCGGAATTCCCGTCGGTTCAACCGGGCCCGGACCCACTGGTCCCGTCGGTTTTCTTTTTTTTTTTCTTCAAATTTTTTATTTTTCAAATTTTATTCCCTTTTCAATATTTTCTTTAAATACCATCTCTTCCTCTCAAAAAATTTACACTCTCATTCTCTAATTCTCAATTCTCGAATTTTATTCTTCTCAATTTTTCAATTTATTTAAAAAAAATATATAGTTATAAATTTAATTCATTCTACAAATCCGCAAACGAAATTACGAAGGTATCGAAATTATGAAGTTCGGCACCTCCAGCAAGATTTTTTCGCTAGATTTAAAGGTAACATTTATTTCATTTTAGATTAATTTATTTTTGTAGAGTACATTTAGTTTATGCTAGATTTATTGAATATTAAGTATTAGATTTGTTAGATTTGTTAGATTTGTTAAATTTATTAAGTAATTAGATTTGTTAGATTTATTTATGTTAGATTTATTAGATTTATTGAATATGTTAGATTTATGTTAGATTTATTAGATTCGTACAACACCGTAAAAAAATAACAGAAAAAAAACAGAGAAAAAAAAAAACCGAACCGGACCGGTTCCTACCCGGACCGCCCTGCCCGTCAAGGATACCACGAGCACGGATATAAGACAGACAGGGCACGGGTTTTAAAAAAAAAATCTATAATAATCGGTCCGTGGTACCCGTATACCTGTAATACCAGTACCCAACCTGTATCCGTGCCCGATCCCAAATATACCCAGTCCGCCCAGCCCGTACTCGTTAGCAATACTCTACTCTCCACACCCTACTGCACAATTACAGAAAGAGAGTCTCTAGAGGGTGTGCAGAGAGAGAAACATTTTTCATATACCATCACACACACACACACACAGACAGCAAGAAGCGCATGAGCTACTGATAAGCGTGCCCCAACTGGCTTCTCTATTCCTCTTTTTTGGAATAACCATCCCGTACTCCCGTCCCTCCGTGCTCTCATCGATGAGAAGAAGCATAGGATCTCTGCTGCGCCGGTACCGCCACGTGCTATTACCTCAGGACCCAACTTCTCAGAGGCAATTTGACAAACATATAGTGGTCATAATGGGTGCAACCGGCACAGGCAAGACCCGCCTCTCCATCGACATAGCCCATCAGTTCTCAGGCGAGGTGGTAAACTCGGACAAGATCCAGCTCTACACAGGCCTCGACATAACCACCAACAAAGTAACCGTACAGGAACGGCTCGGTGTACCACACCACCTCCTTGGGTCAGTTCCAGCCGCCTCAGGGGAACTCTCTCAAGAGAGCTACCGTCGACTAGCAACCACTGCAATCTCCTCCATCTCCAACCGACACAAACTTCCAGTGATCGCTGGAGGTTCCAACTCCCTTATCCATGCCCTCTTGTCGGATCCATATCGACCAGGATACAACCCGTTTGATCAGAGAATGACCTTTTATAGACCTGGGCTGAGTTACAACTGTTGTATGATATGGGTTGATGTGGAAAAGGATGTATTAATGGAGTATTTGGATAAGAGAGTAGATGAGATGATAGATATAGGTATGGTGGAAGAGTTAAGAGAGTACTTCAAGAAGGAGAGGAGAGAAAGGGAGATGAATAAGGGTTTGGAGATGGCGATTGGCGTGCCAGAGCTGGAGCGGTATTTTAATGGTACAAGGAGTTTAGGAGATGCATTAGAAGAAATAAAGCATAACACGAGAGAACTCGCCATGGTACAGGTGGGGAAGATAGAGAAGATGAGAAGCGAATGGAGATGGCCTATTAGAAGAGTTGATGCAACAGATGTGGTTCGAGCGAAGCTCAGAAGAGAAGGGAAACAAGTCGAGACTGAAAGATGGGACCGCCTCGTTCTTCAGCCGTGCTCGGAGTCCGTACGGGATTTTCTTCGTGACGCAGCGGCGGAAGAAGAAAGAAGAGAGATTGATAGCCACACTTGGAGCAAGGTCGTTCATGATACACCGATGGCAATGAAGAGCGGGGCCCATGGCTGAGGTGAGAGGAGAGGTGGTTCTTGGTGGGGAATTAACGTGGTGCTCCTGCCACGTGGAATCGGGCCAGAGGAAGGTTGGAAGTTGGTTTTTGAAAATTAAAATTAGAAAGCTCTGTTCTTCTGAAATTGCCACGCAGAGAATTGAAAGAATAGAGAAGGGGAAAGAGAAAGAGAAAAGTGCTGGGAATTTGACAAAAAGGTCACGACCTTTTCCTCTTTTCTTATGTTCTTCTGATTTTGTCTTTTTATAGGTTTTTGTTTTGTAGTTCATCAAAAATTTTGAGGCGTGAGTACAGAAACAGTGAACAGCAGAGAGTTTTCCTTTTCTTTGTTTTTTCTTCCTTTTTTTTTTTTTTTTTTTTGAGGAAGTCAGGTTGAAGATTAACTAAAAAAGGCAGAAAAGAAAGCCATTGGTGGGGGATTTTGTATGTAGAATTTTTTACCAAACACAATACAAGCATACTGATAATCAAAGTGTTTTTTTTGTCTTCAATTCGTTTAATTTTTAAATATTCTTCTGAGCTTCTCATTGGATTGTTGAAACAATCAAATTGCAAATGCAGAGGTTTCTTGAACTTTCTTTCTTTGCTCATGTTTTGAGTGTGACCCTTCAAAGAAGATTTTAATTAGTGGATTATGGGCCGGGTCTCATGCTAGCAAGTTGTGTGTGATTTTATTTGAAACAAATTAAAGTCTTAATGAAACTCGAAACTAACTATTCTTACTTGGATTCAAACGCAGGAACTTTTCTCTTACTTGTTTGAGCAATCATTTTAGAATGAAACATCGCAAATCAATTTGTACTCTAGTATTCTAGTAATGAATTTAATGTTGTTTTAATAATTATTTTATCAGTATTTCTCTTGTATATCATGCATACAAAAATCTCATTTGATTGAAAAATAGGATCCCTTCGTGTTACTCAGTTTTTTTTTTTCATGATAAGTTCACTGAACACATTCTTGACATTCAAATTTTATTTACTTGAGCAACAGTGCATTAAATGTAAATTGAAAATAATAATTGCATGAACAGTAAAAAGGAATAATACATGCATGAAGACTGCAGTCTAAGTCACGCCTGTCTTGGATTCTTCTAAGGATAGCTGTTTCAGTTACTGGGCCGAAATGAAGCCGCTACTGTGTATGGGCCATGATCGGATCCTCTCCAATTCGAATAATAAGTTGATCTTTTGTAAACAGATCAGGACCGTATATATCGAAGTGAGGAGCTTTGTAATGCCTAACGTGCGTCGTTGCCTAATGCGCTATATATATTTGGTTGGAGAGGATCCGTTGCAGTAGAGTACTAAGTATTCTTCTGCTTTCTGACTCTCGAAAGTATTTGTTCCAGTGCGGCTCTTCCAATGTAATTTTTTTTTCATAAACCATAAATGATTAAATGAATTTTACGAAATCGATAGTTTTTTTTTTTTTAAATTATAAGGACCGTGGGAACTTCACGGTCTCACAATCATCTTTTTCCGAGATTGTGGGAACCACACGGTCTCACAATCGCCTTTTTTTTTTCGGCTTCATCTGTCACATAAGATCTAAAATTAAATTTGTTTTGCCCAGACCGTGGGATTCCCACGGTCTCCATTTTTTTTTTTTTTAAAACAGATTTTTTTTTTGTATTAAAATATTAGAAATATTGGATATGTTTTTTTAAAAATAGATGGAATACAATATAATTTGATTTATTAGAAAAACTACAACAAATAATCCGGATCAATATTTTTCAGATCGAATTTTTCGCGGCGGTAAGAAAAATTAATATATTTCTTTGTGTTATTGGAAAAAAATAAAAATGCTTAGATTCTGAGTTATTGATACCGGTTCAAAAGTCACTTCTAGGTAATACAGAAAATATGTGATCCTTCTAGGATATTTAATTTATGAAAAGTTGTATCTATTTTGAGAATTCTTTTTGAAAAGCAATCATTAAATAAATTAAAGTTTTTGTTTTTTTTTCAAAAATAGATACAATTTTTCATAAATTAAATGTTCTAAAGGGATCACAATATTTTCTGGATTACCTAGAAGTGACTTTTGAACCGGGATCAATAACTCAGAATCTAAGCATTTTTATTTTTTCTCAATAACACATAAAGAAATATATTAATTTTTCTTACAGCCGCGAAAAATCCGATCTGAAAAATATTGATATGGATTATTTGTTGCAGTATTTTTAATAAATCAAATTATATTGTATTTAATCTATTTTCAAAAAAATATATCCAACATTTCTAATATTTTAATTAAAAAAAAATCTGTTTTAAAAAAATAAAATAAATGGAGACCGTGGGAACCCCACGGTCTGGGCAAAACAAATTTAATTTTAGATCTTATGTGACATAAAGCCGAAAAAAGAGAGAGTTGAGACCGTGTGGTTTTCACGGTCTCGAAAAAATAAGATTGTGAGACCGTGGGGTTCCCACGGTCCTTATGGTTTAAAAAAAAAAAAAAGTCATCATATTAGTTCCGTAAAATTCATTTAATTATTTATGGTTTATGAAAAAAATTCTCCAATATAATACGACCACACACTTCTCTACAGGAGATAAACTACAAGTAATCACTCGTATTTTATGTGTCTATGGTCATTTTTTTCACTGTTTGAGAACAATCGGGGTGGTTACCACGACAAATCCTATTCACTATCGTCTCCGAATTCGCATCCTCTTAGATATCTCATATTTTGCGTGACTTTTTGAAAAATCTCAACCGTTACAATACTTTCTGCGCGAATCTCAAAGCTCAAATAATACTGGCCCCCTACATCACCCCCAAATAGGCCCCAAACACGTCGGTCACGCAAAATATGAGATATCTCAGAGGATACGAACTCGTCGTCTCCTTGGACGAATTTGTATCATCTCATTAACTTAAAAGAGAATATTTTGAGTTAATAAATTTTGACCATTCGATATGTTTAAAGTTCGTGTAAACTAGATCCGCACTAATATTAAAGAGTTTTTTATATTATAAATAGGAGTCAAATTAACTCCGTTTAAAATAAAGCAGTTAAAATTTGTTAACTCAAAAAATTGATTTTTGAGTTAATGCAGAGGATACGCATTCCTCCGGGGACTGGGACAGTTTACAACTTTATATCTATGGACCCATGCACTATTAGGATCTGTGTTGTTGGTGTTCGTCTCTTTCTTCGTTATTTTTGGGAATATGTGTTGCTATTGTACGTGTACCGGTGTACGTCTCTCAATCTCCTTTCTTTTAAAATATATATATATATATATTAAATTTCTATAAGGAAGGTTCACCGAAATTTTTATTATTACCTAAATTTGTATAAACTTACAATATCTATCTAATTTTTCGTAAGAATTCAAAATCTGTTTCTTTCGGTGACTAAATAACCGGACTAAGCCCATATTTTTGGTTATTTAGTCATTGGATTCAGCAATTGATCCAGTGACTAAATAATCAGTTTCAAAAAATACAACCAGTGACTAAATAACCAGTTTTACGTTTTCTTTGTTTTTTTTTTTTACAAAACATAATTTTTTTTAAAATTTATTTATTTTTGTATTGAAATATTAGAAATATTTAATATATTTATTTGAAAATAGATGAAATACAATATAATTTGATTTATTAGAAATACTGCGATAAATAATCTGGATCTATATTTTTAAGACTGGATTTTTCACGGCTGTAAAAAAATTAATATATTTCTTCATGTGTTATTGAAAAATATATACTTAGAATGTGAGCTATTGATCGCAGTTCAAAAGTCACTTCTAGATAATACATAAAATATTGTGATCTTTATAATACATTTAATTTCTAAAAAAATGTATCTATTTTGAGAATTCTTTTTGAATAACAATCATTAAATAACTTAAAGTTTTTGTTTTTTTTTTCAAAAATAGATACAACTTTTTAGAAATTAAATGTACTAGAAGGATGACAATATTTTCTATATTTATCTACAAGTGGCTTTTAAACCCGGATCAATAACTCAGAATCCAAGCATTTGTATTTTTATCCAATAACACATAAAAAATATATTAATTTTTCTTACAGCCCTGAAAAATCCGGCCTCAAAAATATTGATGCGAGTTATTTGTCATAGTCTTTCTAATAAATCAAATTATATTGTATTCTATCTATTTTCAAAGAAATATATTCAACATTTCTAATATTTTAATACAAAAATAAAAAAATCATTTAAAAAAAATACAAAACCGATTATTTAGTCACCGGTCTCAATTTCTAGATCTCCTGACTAAACCGGAAAGAGGGCTTTGTCCGGTTATTTAGTCACCGAAATGGGCAGATTTCGAATTCCTCTAGAAAGTTAGATAGATTTTGTAATTTTATAATTTTTTTGGGTATTAATAAAAGTTTCGGAAAGGTTCAAATGCCTTCATTTTTTGTATCTCTATTATGTCTCCACTTTGAAAAACGTTAATAACTTAAAATTTAAAAGTCAAAATAAAACAGTTGAATATAATTTACATCATTTTATCTATTCACGTGTAAAAAATGGTGATATTTCAACTTTATTTTGGTTGTCATCGTGCGTTTGTAAAAGCGTATTATGTGAATAACTTTTCGACGTTGGTTTTTCAAATGATTGATTCACATAAAAATAAAATTGAAATGTGATATTTTTCTTTTATAAGCACAAAAAAATAACATAGATCACATCTAACGATTTTATTTTGATATTTATAATTTAAATTTAAATTTATTATTATTTTTAAAAATAGAGGCACGATAAAAACACGAAAAACAGAGACATTTGAAACCTCCTCATTTTCTATTACATGTTATGTTACAAGTTTGATGATAGTCATTTTCTTTCTCGATAATATTTGTCTAGACGGATTCAACGTTGAGGAGAGATCACATGATCACAATATTTATTTTGACTGTTTTAACAATAATTAAAAAATAAAATATAAAAGTAAAATATAATTTTATAGTTATGTTAATGAAAATATAGATAGTCTAATAATTAGTTTTTTATGTACTTTAATTAAGTATTGTTTAATGATCTATCAAAATTATTAAGAAAAAGTCCGACAAAAATTGTTATGCGCAAATAGATAAGGAGCCATCCCTCATGGCATGTACTAATTTTTTATATCTTTTAAATCATAATAGTAACAGTTACACAATTTTATTTTTTATATTTAATTATCTTCAAAGTAAGAATGATCACTACTTTAATTTTATTTTAAATTTTATTTATTTTTGTTGATGTGCTCTATTTTTATTAAGATATAATTTTTATTTTTACAAATTATCAAACAAAATAGAAGTTTTATCCACCTTAAAAAAATTTAATCTTTTTTTATAAAATAAGTATTATTGTTATATTTCAATGTAAAATTTTGAAATATATTTATAAATACATTCTTAAATCATATTATACTATATTATATTTGTATGAATTTTTACAAATAATAAATAAAAAAGATATGATTATTTTATAATAATTCTCATATCTCATATCTCATATACGTAGGTAGTTAAATAAACCAGCAATTGAATCGGTTGAACTATCAATTCGACCAGTAAATTGTTAATATGAAGTTTTACCGGGTCGATGTCCAGTCTGGTTCTGATAACATTGCTTCAAGCATTTATAGTTAGTCAAGAAAGCATAAATAGTTCATTTGTCAACTATTTTAAACTAGGAAAAATTGATTATTTACCACACTAAAACCTTCAAATTTGAAAAATGCTATCCCAAACTTTGAAATTGTAAAAATGCCACTCTAAACTTCATTAATTCCTAATTTTGCCACTCCAAATAATTAATGACGAAAATAGCCTTCTACTCTTCTTCTCCTGCCATGATGAAAGTTATTATTAAGAGTTAAGACCAAGGTTATTATTAAAGCTATGTAACACTAAATTAACTTTTTTATTACGTTAACATCAAAGAACATAATTATATTTCAGGAGGAATATAATTATTTCATCACCCAATTATATTTCCAGTATTAAGCATTCAAGAGAAGAGAGGCCCAGCAGTTCGGAAGGCCTATTCGATCTTCTGATCAGTCTATAATTATATCATATATATACATTTGGAATCATCAATTAGGCCAGGGATTGACATTGGCATTTAGAGTCGAATGTCTCATATTGACAAAGCACCACTAATACGGGCTATCTCGGGACAGCAGGTTGTATGCTAAAAAGGACTTGATATGAGCTCATCCTGCTGGAAGACACAGGCCGAGAAGTCATGATTGCGGGATCAAAAGTCGATCTCGGATCTCCGAATTTGGGAAATGACTTTAGGAAACAAGGAAAAATCTAAAAAATATTGAACTCTGACCTATCTTATTTCTGAGATGTGTAAGTGTGTAAGCGTGTGTAGCTTGTGGTTCGCCCTTTTTCTGTCGAAGGGAGGGCTTTATATAGTGTGACTTACATACCGCTTCAGCCCTATAAGGGATAAGCCAATTTGTGGGTCAGTTATGAGATCATGTAATCGTGGTCACGATATAACCGGCAGTTATGCAACATCGTGAACGGTTATACTGTAATCGATATCGCGATCGGTTACGAGAAGTTATTGTTCAAGAGGCGACTTCAGGGCTTTAAGCCACGAGATACGGGCTATCTCGGCCCATTTAAGTTAGTCAATTATGGGCTTTTGTTATAACATGCTTCAATCATAGGGTTGGCATTGTATCCCGGGTTGGCCTCTTAATCTGAGGTCCGAATTCTGGCTTTGTTCGTGATCCAGATTGAAACTAAAAGGGCCTTGGGAACATGACCCTATCATTAGCTCCCAAAGTCAAAATGCATCTTATGCGGATGCTTTTGACTTGTTCTAGATCATAATTACGTGCTAAAAGTAAAATAGACAAAAATAATTTCGGGAAAACATAAAGATTCATTCATTCAAACTCATATTGCATACATATATATTGGTTGAAATTCAAAATATTTAGAGGAAAGGACAATAACTCGGATAAGTAATTATAACTTGGTAATAAGTTTTTTACTCGGAGTCCGAATGCCATATCTTTTTGCATTTTCTTTTGATCCTAAGTCGATTCAACTTATCGAGTTCACAAGGCAGGCAGATGAAATGCCTCAGTCTCAGATCTTCATTATTTTTAGGCAGGTATCCCGTGATATAAGGAAGGTGAAATACTTCTTTGCATTCGTCACACGTAAACATTTCCTTGCATTTTTCATATTGTTGGCACCTCAGACAAAAGTCCTCCTTATCTTACATTTTCCATATTGTCCACATGGGACGTTGAAGAGGATAGGTTGCTGAACACTCGGGGAAAGAAGGTGAATCCTCATGCGAGTTATGAGAGTGTTGACCCCGGGGATATACTGTGCCCGTGGAAGGGAAATTTTCGTTGGCCTGTGGACATTAACGATCCTAGTAAAGGATGGATTAGGGAGGCTAGAGAAGAAGAGAAGGAAGAAGAGGGAGAAGAGCACCAGAAAAATCAACAAGACGAGGATCTCGATGGAAATGATACCGATGATCCTGTTGGCCCCCATCCCGACTAGCCAAATGAGGAAGATCCCAGCCCGCAAGAGGAGAATCCCGACGTGCAGGTGGAGGAGGATCTTGTTATTTCCCCAGAAGATACGAGGCAAGAGCGTTTGAGGAAGAGCTAACTGCTGATGTTGCAGGAAACGTCGGGGGAGGAGCTTCGCCTAATCATTTTCCTGTTCTTTAATTTGACTAAGTAAGATATTCCTGTCATTTCGTTAATTTTTGCAAAACATCGTCCTATACTAATCTCATTTTGTTATGACTCTATAGGGCACTCAATATTCCCTTTTGGTTGCAAATGCTAACGAGGTGTAGATAGATGGCGTTGCTGCGAACTTCTTTTGTTTCTTAAGTTATCATTTGATGTCTCCGGGATGTGGGGGTAATAACAGAAACGTGTGTGTAATATTTTATTTATTGTTTGATTTTGGCCCCCTGCTGTGGGGGCATGACAGTTGTGAAATAGCTATGCATTTGGTCCCCGGGATGTGGAGAAGTAACAACAAATTTGATGTGTTAAATATTACTTTTATGCAGATGCTCTTTCTTCCTTATTTTTATTCTCTTTCTTATGCATGCGACATGGTTTTCTGTTTTTAGGAGGGGAGAAATACTTCTCATCTTTCCCTCTTTTTTATTTATATATATATATATATATATATATATATATATATATATATATATATATATATATATATATATATATATATATATATATATTTAGGTATTTCCTTCTTGTATGCTCCTTACTATTCCTCTTTATTCCTGTTTGCCATTTTCCACCTGGTTATTCTGTAGATGTAGCACGAAAATAATGTCGTTGCCCATAGGCTTTCGTTTCATATTACCTCGATTGTGAATGGCCCGAAGTCACATGTTGTTGCTTTATAGGCTTTCCATAATTAGAAAAATCTCATTGTATTCGTTACGGGGTTCGATCTCGTTACCTTATAGATTTTCATTATTTACGAACGCCACGTATTTATATACTGAGGTCCGATGTCGTTGCCTCAAAAAGGCTTTTGCTTTTTACAGACCTTATTTGTGTGTGCACAAAAAGCTTCTGACTTGTGAGCCGCTCGAACTCAACTCGCTAACGAACTCGCTAACAACTCGTTCATGTAAAATTCGAGTTAGTTCGACTCGAGTTGAGTAACTTGTGAGTTAAACGAGTTGAATTCAAGTTGGGCCTAACTCACTCGAGTTGGCTCGTTTGATAAATATTTTTTCCTCCGTAACTTCTCGGCGGCCCATTAACCCAATTTATTTTTTCGACTTTGATTTGACTAAGTGACTAACCCAATTCATTTCCAACTCCAACTTCACCACTTCTATTTTTCAAATTTCTAACCTAATATCCAGAGGCGTCGCCACATTGGCAAAGCTAGTAGACGCATCGGCAATCTTCATCCGATCATTACTGCTCCAGGCATCCAAACTTGACGATCTGTGTCCAGCCGTTACCACCCAGCTAGTAGACGCACCGTGGCCGCGCGATTCGTGCTCTCACTCACCGGCCTCTGCGACCCGTGTTCTCACTTCATGAGTTCGGGTACGCCCCTACCTCTCTGCTGGTTATTTAAGTTTCTAAGTACTGGATTTGATTCTAATTTCTCACACAGCCAGATTCATGTGAGATGTGAGATGTTGTGCTCACATATTAAATCTGGTTGTGCAAGATGGTCTTACTAAAATCGATGATTGTATTTCAAAAATTAGAGAAGGAGTGAAATACCTCAAAAAGACCCCCGGTCGTCTTTTAAAATTTGGTGAAGTAGAAAAAGGTTTAGGCATCCAAACTAGTCGATCGTTATGTAGCGATGTCAAAACTAGGTGGAATTCAACACATCACATGCTTGAATCGGCTATCCATTACAAATCCACATTTCAATAGTATGACATGAGAGACAGTAACTTTGTTTGGTTGCCCACAGAGGATGAATGGATAAGATCCGAAAAAGTGTGCAAGTTGCTGGAGGCTTTTTTCGATGCCACTAACTTATTCTCGGGTTCATTTTACCTAACAACAAATTTGTTTCTTGTGGAAATTTTTAAGGTAAAAAAGGTGATAAGTGAGGCACACACATCGAAAGATCCATTCTTGAGGCTTATGAGTGTACCTATGTATGAAAAGTTTGAGAAGTATTGGGGAGAAGTTGGATTGCTTATGTCAATTGCATCCATTCTAGATCCACGGTTTAAATTAGTCTTGGTTGAATTCAGTTTTGGAAGGTTGTATCCAAATCTGGATGATGTTGTTACTCGAAAAGAAGAGGTAATCACTAATCTTAAAGTTATGTTTGAGAAGTATTCAAAGGAGCAAATGGCGGCTAAGGCAAAGGCTGCCGCTAAGTTTGTTGCAAGCACCTCAAATTCGGCAGCAGTTGCTGCCCATACCGTGCGGGCACCAATAGATAATGATTTTTATGCTTTTCTTAAGACTATGGGAGTAGAAAAGCCACCCAAATCTGACCTTGAGGTCTATTTGGAAGAACCCAATTATTTGGTAGAAAATAATGACTCTTTTGATGTTTTGAAGTGGTGGAATCAAAATTTCAGCAAGTATCCTATTCTAAGCAAGTTGGCACGTGACATGCTTTGCATTTCGATCACGACTGTGGCTTCAGAATCGGCCTTTAGTGCTGGAGGTCGTATATTAGACGGACTATCGAAGTTCTCTCTCGAAAGATATGGTGGAGATTCTCGTTTGTGAAAGTGATTGGATAAAGGCTACCACAAAAACTACCATTCAAATGCTACAAGCAAGATTTCAGTTTTAAATTTGTATTAATTTAAAGCTTTATACTCACTTTTTACTAATACTTTTGTTTTTATTTTCAGCAATCTGCTATAGAGGAAGAGAATTTGGACATTCCAATTCCAAACGAGCAATGATTAATCCAAAATGGTATGATATCTCTCAATTTAGTTTATTTCTATTGTTCTTTTGTATGAATTAAGTCTAATTCTATTTTATACTTATTTTCAGGTTGCTAAAGATTAAATAATATCAGTTGTGCAGAAAAAAGAGGTACTGCAATTAAATATTTTTTTGATATAGTTGTTGCTAAGCTATTAGCTTTCTAAGATTAGAGTAATAAGCTAGTAAATCCTTGAGCTAGTAATGTGAGATTAAATTTAATTATGATCAACCCATAAAAAAAGTTGAGTTAGATTGTGTTATATTAGATTCTTATGGTTTTCTTTTATTTATCTCCAGTTGGCTCAGAGATTATGACTTCCACTTTCTCTTGTTATATGGTATGATGATATGATATGTTTTATTTTTGCCTATTAATTCTTATCAAAGACCTCTCATTCTATCAAGCATCATTTGCATTCATCCTTTTTTCTCTTGCTCTTCTTTTCCTAGGTTGAAAGGTGAAGGCTGAAGATATGTACCTTTTTCTTTGGTTGAAAATGCTTACTGAGATATTTTTAATTTGTGGATTGTTTGTTAAATTTATGAATTATTTATTAAATCGATGTAGGTTGTATTATTACAACACAACAGTCGTCAATTCAAAACTTCAAATATTCAACATTTCAACATCTTAAACGAGTTGGATCACGAGTTACGAGCCAACTCGAGTTACTCACGAGTTGAGTTCGAGTTGGATCACGAGTTACGAGCCAACTCGAGTCAAGTCACCTCACAATCTTCTGAGTTGAGTTCGAGTTATTCATAACTCGAGCTAACTCGGCTAGTTAACAGCCTTAGTGCCGGGATTCGATTTCATTGCCTTTTGTTTGTTACGAATCCCATTTTCATTTGTCTACGAGGTTCGATTCATCGCCACATAGGCTTTCATCATTTATGAACCTCGCTTCTATTTCGTCTGAGATCTGGTTTTGTTGCCTGAAAGGTTTTCGTTTCTCGGATCCCAGTGTCATTTGTGCTAAGGTCTGAATTCGTTGCCTTGTAGGCTTTCGTTTATTATAAACCTTGGGGTTATATATTTTATATGTAGGTTCTTCATCGTTGCCGCGTAGGCTTTCGCTCATCAAACTTCATAAACACATAAAGTTTGTTCATAAGACTGAACTTTTTCATAATAACTTGTAATACATAAATTCTACAACCTATGGGCGCCGAGATTGCACATGCATACCTTTACGGACCCCATGCCCATTGATCCTTGCAAGAATAAATATAATGAAAGTAACAAAATAAACAAAACAAAATAGGTAAGATACAACGAAACGAATGCGGACAGCGTTACATTCTGACAAGGTTGTGCTTGTTAGAAGTAAAACTTGCGAAGGTGGATGGCGTTCCAAGGTCGGACAAGGTTTCGTCCCTCTATGTCCTCTAGTTCATAGGCGCCCTTTCCCTGAGTACACACAACTCGATAATGGTCTTTCCAATTAGGTCCGAGCTGGCTTACATGCTTACCCGAAGCCTATACTTTCTTTAGTACTAGTTCCCCTGGTTTGTAATCTCAGGGCACCACATTCCTATCGAAGGCGTGCTTGACACGCCTTTGATACTCCTCCATGTGCACTCGTGCTTGCTTCCGGGCTTATGTGATGAAATCTAGCTTGGTAGCATGGGCTTCGTCATTGCCATCTATCACATAAGTTGTGCCTCTGAGAGGGTTGAATAAGCTCCACTGGAGTGACTGCCTCCGTTCCGTACACGAAAGAGTAAGGGCTTTGCTGTGTTGCTTCTCGTGGTGTCGTTCGGTAAGCCCATAAGACTTGGTTGAGCATGTCGGGCAAATTCTTTTAATTTGCCGTGACTTTCTTTTTAAGTCCGTCGAGGATCATTCGGTTAGTTACCTCGGTAAGCCCGTTGTTTGCGGGGTGGCTGACGCTCGTGAAGTTGTTGTGTAAAGTTTTTAGCTGCAACCACAGTGATCTCGGATAGAGCTTCAGCTTCCACCCATTTGGTGAAATATTCAACAGCGACTATGAGCCATATTCTCCCCAAGGTCGCCTTTGAAAATGGCCCCACTATATCAATGCCCCAAAGATCGAAGGGCCAGGTTCCTGAGATTGAAATATGGTCATATGGCGAGATGCTGCTCAGCTTGCTGTGATACTAGCATTTAGCATACTTTTTCATCAAATTCGCTGCGTCTTCTTGCATCGTTGGCCAGTAAAATCCTGCTCAAATGGCACGCTTCGCCAGTGTCTTCGCACCCTGGTGACTTTCTCAAATTCCCCCGTGGATGTCAAGCAGGATCTTTCTGGCAGCGTCTTTGGTTATGCATTTCAGCCAAGGTCTGACATAGACCCTTTTGTACAGGTGATTGTTATATATGGAGTACAAATGTGCTATTTTTTTTAGACGTTGGGCCTCCAGTGGGTTCTCAGGTAATACGCCTGAGGTTAGAAATTTCCACATTGGGGTCATCCATGTTTAGGAGTGATTAATGAGCGAGCATGAGCGAGTTAGGGTATGCTCATGCTCGCTCATTAAGTAAATGAGCGAGTTTAAATGAGCAGATAAATGAGCGAGTTGTAAATGAGCGAGCTTTTAATGAGCGAGTTATGAGCGGCTCACGAGTTATGGCTTATGAGTACCAAAATTTAACAAATTGTCATAATTCATTTAAATAAAATATAATAACAATCCAACAAAAATAGATTTCACAATAGCATCAACCGACAACAATCAATATATTACAAAAATAGAATAATCCAAAATAAACTAACAACAAAAACTAATAAAAATCCAACAACTATCGTCTTGTCGATTTTGACGGCCCTACTTGTGACATACACACAGATATTTCCTTATTACATACCTACAAATTTGTATTATGAAAATAATAATGAAAATTCATCTTAAACAAGCAACAAGCAGTTGGCAGAGGTTATGTTAGGTTTTGAATTTTAGGCGGAGGTTTTGGTTCTTCCGATTTACAAAAAAAATAAATGTATGAAACTATGAATATTACATAGAATTTAATGAGGCAAAGCTGATGTTACACGGAATTACACAGAAATAAAATGTGTCAGAGATTAGATGTGACAAATTCTTAATGAGCGAGTTATGAGCGAGTTGGATCATGCTCATGCTCTCTCATTAAGTAAATGAGCGAGTTGTTAATGAGCGAGTTTAAATGAGCGGATAAATGAGCGAGTTTAAACGAGTTTTTAATGAGCGAGTTATGAGCGACTCACGAGTTATGAGCGATTTACTCACCCCTATCCATGTTTCTCCAACTCCTTCTATCGTGAGTACCTCTTGACCACCCTATTTTATACTGGAACTAGGGATGTCCATCACGATGACCGGCTTGTCTTTATCAAGATTTCCCGCATCTCCTAGCTTGGAGGAGGCATCTGCCTGGTTGTTCTGTGTACGCGGAACATGCTGTATCTCGACCTCGTCAAACTACCCTTTTAGAGATTGGAAATGGTCACGATACCTGTGCAGTTTCTCAATAATTGTGCAGCACTCTTCATTCAGCTGTCGTATGGCTAACTCGAAGTCACTGTGTTAATGGATTTCTCGGGCTCTGACCTATTTTGCTAACCGCAACCTCCCAATTAGTGCTTCGTATTCTGCCGTGTTATTGGTGATTGGAAACTGCAAATGCAGTGCATAGTTCAACATCTCTCCTTGTGGTCCAAGCAGGGATACTCTTGCTCCTGCACATTGTAGCGATGACGCTCCGTCTACATACAACTTTCATCTTCCTCCCAGCTCCGCTGGCATCCTGGAGTAGTCAGCTATAAAATCGACGAAGATCTGTGAATTGAGTGAGTTTTGTGGGTGGAAGGTAACGTCGAACTCGGACAACTCTAACGCTCATGCCAATAGGCGTCCTGGTGATTCAAAATTCACAAATACTTTTTTTAAGGGTACCCCTGTGTAAATCTTGATCGGGTACAACTGGAAATATGGTCTTAATTTCTTGGCAGCCTTTAACGAGGGTGAAGGTGGCCTTCTCGATCTAGGTATATCGGGTCTCTGTATTGCGTAAAACATGAGAAACAAAGTAGATCGACTTCTGTTCCCTGCCTTCCTCACGTACCAACGCGGCGCTTACCGCGTGACCCATAATCGCTAGGTAAAGTACTAATGATTCCTACAGCGTGGGTCTGCTAAGGCACGGCGGGTAAGCGAGGTACTCCTTAATTTTATGAAAGGTTATTGCACACTCGCCTGTCCATTTAAACCTTGCGGACTTCCACATTGCCTTAAAGAACGAAAAGTAAACATCTCTCAATTTCGCAATGAACCTGTTGAGCGCTGCTAGCCTGCCGGTCAATGTTTGGAGCTCTTTCAAATTTTTGGGAGGCTTCATATCCAGAATTGCTTGCGACTTGAAGGGGTGAATTTCAATACCTCTCATCGAAATCATAAAACCTAAAAATTTACTTCCCGGAAGACCAAAGAAACTCTTCTTAGGATTGAGCTTCATGTCGGCCCCATTCAATGTTGTAAATGCTTCATGTCGGCCCCATTCAATGTTGTAAATGCTTCATGTCGGACTTCTTTTTTACGAGGAGATCATCCACATAGGCTTCCATGTTCCACCCAATTTTCTTATCGAAGACTTTATTTACCATCCTCTAGAATGTGGCTCTAGCATTACATAAGCGGAAGGGATCATCTTATAGCAATAAAGTCCCGAATGCATCGTGAATGCAATTTTTTCTTCGTTTTCTCGGCACATTTGATCTGATTGTAACCGAAAAGGCGTGTCCAGAGGTGGAATCCACCAATTGATCAATCTTGGAACAACAAGCCGTATGCTAAAAAGGGCTTGCTATGGGCTCATCCTGCTAGAAGACAAGGGCTGTGAAGTGATGATTGCTGGATCGGTAGTCGATCTCGAATCTCTGAAGTCGGGAAATGACTTTAGGAGACTAGGAAAGATCTCAGAAATATTTAACTCTGACTTATTTTATTTTCGAGATGTGTAAGTGTGTAAGCATGTGTTGCTTGTGGTTCGCCCTTTTCCTGTCAAAGAGAGGGCTTTATATAGTGTGACCTACGTACCGCTTCACCCCTATAAGGAGTAAGCCAGTTCGTGGGTCAGTTATGAGATCATGTAATTGTGGTCATGATATAACTAGTGGTTATGCGACGTCATGAATGGTTATGCTGTAACCGATGTCGTGATCGGTTACGAGCGGTTATTGTTCAAGAGGCGACTTCAGGGATTTAAACCGTGAGATACGGGCTATCTCAGCCCATTTAAGTTGGTCAATTATGGACTTTTGTTATAACGGGTTTCAATCATAGGCTTTGTATTGTATCCCGGGTTGGCCTCTTAATCTGAGGTCCAAATCCCGGCCTTGTTCGTGGCCTAGATTGAAGTCGAAAAGGCCTTGAGAACATGACACTATCATTAGCCCCCGAAGTCAAAATGCATCTTATGCAGATGTTTTTGACATGTTCTAGATCATAATTACGTGCCAAAAGTAAAATAGACAAATATCATCCCGGAAAAACATAAAGATTCATTCATCCAAACTCATATTGCGTACATATATGTTGGTTGAAATTCAAAATATTTAGTGGAAAGGACAAGAACTTGGATAAGTCATTATAACTCGGTAATAAGTTTTTTACTCGGAGTCCGAATGCTATATCTTTTTGTATTTTCTTTTGATCCTAAGTCGCTTCGACTTATCGAGTGCACAAGGAGGGCAGATGAACTGCCTCCGTCTCAGATCTTCGTTATTTTTAGGCAGGTATCCCGTGATACAAGGAGAGTGGAATGCTTCTTTGCATTCATCACACGTGAACATTTTCCTTGCGTTTTTCATATTGTTGACACCTCAGACAAAAGTCTTCCTCATCTCGGATTTCTATTCCTTCTATTATCCGAAGTTCGTCCGAGATTCATATTTTTATTTTTTTTAGGTCATTTGTCTCAACAATGTCATATATATAGAAATATTTGTACGCGGTATGAATTTATTATCTTACGTGGAATAAAACGTGATAAATATTTATAACGTTACGCAGGATTAACACGAAAAAAAAAAAAACGCGGTGTACATATTTATCAATATAAATAAATGCAGAAAATATGCGTTATGTTTTTTTTTCTTAAGATTATAAAAATACTATCTGAAAATTTCATAACTTGGAATCTTTCTTGTTTCTTAATTTCCCGATAAATGTTTCGTTATGATTTTTTAACGGATCATTTATCCTGGTCCTTGTGGTGGCTGCATATTGGCCTGACCACGGCTCTGAATATTTTGGTGATATCCTACAAGTATCACATTAATTAACACCACTATTAATTAAGAAGATCGAATAGGCCTTTCGTGATGGTAGGAGAAGAAGAAGAGGCAAGAGAAGAAGAGAAAAAAGATATTTTCGTTATTAATTATTTGAAGTGACAAAATTAAAAATTAATAAAATTTAGAGTGATATTTTTATAATTTCAAAGTTTGAGATGTTATTTTTTAAATTTAAAGATTTTAGAGTGACAAATAATTAATTTTCTCTTTAAACTAATAAATTCAAAAAGAAAATTACATATGAAGCTGACTGATGAGTCTAAAAATATTAATATCAACACTTGTAATTATTTATACCTATTTTATATAATACTAAATAATACTTGTTACAAGTATTTAAATCCTTAATTAACATATCAAGTCGAGAACATATCAAGTCCATAACAAACACTATATATCAGTCAAACTCATACTTGATTTAAAAAAAGTCATACTACATATATACCAGTCAAATACTACTATCACAATATAATTGGGATTAACAAATATAGTGAGGCACAAACTCTCCTCGTGAACTCCGCGAAATAATCTTGGAGATATCGGAGCGATATCTGATAATCTCATAAATTGCAGTTTTGAGAGTCGTAGCACCGGCGGTCCGCTGCTCCGCCTCATCCACTCAATCTCTCGTCTGTCCGGTTCATCTTGTGTTGTCTCATTGAACGGATGACTCAGTTCAAGAGTTTTGTTCCTTGTCGTTTTGCTCAACTGTTTTTACTTTTTGGATTTGGCCGAGGGTATTGTGAATTCGTCTCACCCTACAGTATCTACTACTATATATATGTGAATAAGGTATGCACTTTTATGATTGATTCCGATGACGAGAATGTAAAGAGTTGTCTCGTTCCTCTTCTCTTTCTTCTTCTTCTTCTTCTTCTCTCTCTTCTTTTATCTTCTCTCTAAGATGTGACTGTTCTGGTTCGGTTTGATTTAGTGTCTTTTCGGCTTAGTGGTGGCTGTCCCGATCCGATTTGATTCAGACATTCAGTGTCATCTTCTTCCTCTTCTTTGAGTGGTGACTGTCCAAGTTGGTTTGATTTAGTGCCTCTTGGCTGTGCAATCCTTTGGGCAGTGTCGATTTTGAAAAAAAGAAGACGTTTCGTCCTCAAAGAAGGATGCGATGCGGCATGGTTCACCAGTCATGCAATTCAAAAAGTTACTGTTGTGTCTACATTTCCAGATAAGAAAATCGAAAGGCCCACCTACTTGTTAATTGAGTGCGAATAGACTAATTCGCATTCTCTGACTTTACATATCAGTTATTTCAAAACATAGCAAATTAGATGATTTTACAAGTAGCTCAATGTATAGGTTTTATTTAAACAAAGAAAATCTATGTAATAGCTATTTTGTAAATCGTTGAATCAATGCAATTGTCTATGGACTTTCAATCAAAAAAAAAAAATACTACTATCACAATTACACAATTTACACCACAATATCACAGTTTCTACATATCAAAAACATTTATTATAGTTTGTACCAGTGTTGTAAATAACGGTATGTGGTTATTGGACGGATATAGTACTGTCAAGTGACTAATCGAGAATAATTAAGAATAATTGGCTATAATCGAAAATAATCAGCCGATTAATTAAAAAATTCGTAACAGATTAATTATCGCCAACGATTAATATCAACCGATTAATCAATCTAAACGGACGTTTTTTTACTATACATATCACAGTTTCCATCAACAGTTACCTAACCCATTTGTTATCAATCCTATCATGAATAATGAATAAGGAATTTATATGTTAGAAAGAGACGTTCCTTGTTTACGACATACAATAAATTTAAAACACAAAAAATATGATTATTTCCACAGATAATAACAATAAAACCAAGACCATCAATTATTTATATCTCACAAATCAAATATGTACATATACAACATAAAGTTTTATGCCTATAGCATATCATTTCTTTGTAATGAAAAAGGATTATCTACATATATAAAAGATTAAACATTTATATCAAACACATCAATAACTTATATCTAACGGATCAAATATTTGAGAACCAGCTTTTAATTTAGTAGTAAAGATAATGTTCTTCGTGTGAGAGGTCACATGTTTGAAACTCACAAAGACTAATTATTTGTAGATATTAAATAGTTGAGTGCTTGACCTCTAATCTTTATTCAAAAAAAAAAATCAAACATTTATATCTAATAGATTAAATATTTTGCCTACCAAATCAAATATTTCTATTGAAATATGTATATAAATAATAAAATAAAACCATTATACTAAGCATATCAAGTATTTATACCTCATGTATTACATATATAAACTAGCACATCAAGTAAAACCACATCGTGAAAAGCAATCACATGATCATATCCATACAAAATCAAGAATTCTATCTAAATTATACTTAGATAAATTATCTAGTACTTGATCAAACCACATCTCAGCATATCTAGTAAGTATTTATATATCAACGAACAACATAGAGCATTTTTCATTCCACTTTGTTACTGTTAGATTGTTAGATGGAAATTCAAATCAATTGAGAATTAATTTAAGCAAATGTTAACATCAAGTAGAAACATCAACTACAAAAAAAATACGATCTCTCATCCCCAATCTTCGGTAAAAAGAATAAACTAGAAAACCACATTGTGAAAAACAAATTGTTAACTGACAGGGAAGCGAGATCAATGAACAGAGAGATAGCTGCAGTGTGAGATCGGAGAAGAATCGACAAAGGTGATTGAGAGCGCTAGTAATATAGGCGCAAGATGAGAAGAGAGATTAGAGACCGAGGAAGAAATCACCCCAAATTCAAAATAGGAAGGCAGCGCGAAGAAAGAAAGGTTCAAATATGGAGGTTAGTTAAAAAGTCGTTAGCGTTGCTGACTTGTAGTTGAGAGATTTTCGGAAGATGATACTATAATTTCTCAATATTTTTTTACAAGAATAACACTATAGCCGTACTATTTTAATTTTCAATCGAACTTTCTGCAAATCATACCGAAATTAATATTAGAAGTAGGAAATGACAAAATTTATCTTAAAGCATCAGTTATGATTATTTTTCTCGTCATTCTGTTATCAATTTTACTGTGACCGGTTCTGAATTTCTGATATAGCCATATTAAAGCAAGTATGAAATATCAAATGTAGTAATAATATCCCTTTTATGTAGAAAACAGGAACTTATATTTTGGAGGATTGTGTTTATTCGCGGTTGCTAATGCAATCAGGTAATGATACCATTTAGATTGGGCATTTTTCTTTTTCTTTGAGATATTATGATAAAGCAATATACGATGTTGAACTATGAAGTTCTTTTATTATTATTCTTAGCAGATTCAATTCAATTTGCACTTAAAAAGTGTCTTATCTTGAGATGAGAAAGGGATGGGTCGTAGACATGGAGCCGTTGGATTAATCACAAGCATCTTTCTCTCTTACAACGCGACACACTCTCGCTGTCATATATATATACATATACGTATATACGTATACATGTATACGTATATACGTATACATGTATACGTATATGTATGTACGTATACATGTATGTATATATGTACATATACATATATGTACGTGTATGTACAGGTACGTGTACGTGTACGTGTACGTACTCATACATATACGTACATCTACATACACATATATGTATGTATATGTACATATATATGCATACATACGTATACATATATATGCATACATACGTACACATACACATACACATACACATACACATAAATACACATACATATACATATACATACATATACATATACATATATACATACATACATATACATATATACATATATACATACATACATATACATATATACATATATACATACATACATATACATATATACATATATACATACATACATATATATACATATACATACATACATATACATATATATATATATACATACATACATACATATACATATATATACATATATACATATACATATATACATATACATATATATACATATATACATATACATATATACAGATCAATATTAGATTTTGACTTTGGCAATTGGGATTTTAATTGACTTTGACTTGTGGAGATAGGGATCCAATTCTAGAATTCGGAAATAAGATTTTAGAGTGAAAAAAAAGGAATAAGATATATATTGTCTTCTCATCGTGCCTAAATCCATTTTGGGGATTTATTCAAGAGAATAAAATATAAGAATGGCCCGGATAGAGAACATGAAATGGTACCTACTTGCAAACAGAGCGGCTAATATTCGTGCTTTGAGAGTTACAGAGGATCAAGAAATAAAATAATAGTAATATGATGACGAAGGATCTTAAGAATTATTATTTTACCATAGTCATTCAATAAAGAATTATTATTATATACTGAATCTTATCCCATTTTGTCGACAATATATGTGGATGATATGAATCATGGCTATCAAAATTTGTTAAAGAATTGTCTAATTTATAAAAGTAAATAATTGCCAAATAATCTCTCCTCTATAGAAAGCATAAGCATAAATTCATAGAATGCAACAAGTAAAGCAATCTCAATAAGATTCGACCACTCTTCTAATAGCAATCAAAGCAAACCCAAACAAGCCTGGGGCTGTATTTTGATAAAAAATAATGAGTAACGCTTAGCTGCTATGGATAGTATAAGGCCTTCCGTGCTACGGTCTCAAAAACTTATCATATAAAATTCAAATTTCGATTAATTAATTCAATAAATTGGTTATATAATGAACTTGTAGAATATCAATTTTTACTATTTTTTATGATTTATGAAAGATGACAAAAAACGGCTTAAAAATAAAAGAAAATTGCTTATGTTTTAGGTTATTTTTAACCATATTTCATAAATCATAAAAAATTTTAAAAATTGATATTTTACAAGTTCATTATATAAATAATTTACTGACCTACTTAAATTAAAGTTTGAAGTTTAATTATACGATAGATTTTTGAGACCGTAGCACGGAAAGCCTTATGCTATCCATAACACCTTAGCCTTACTCAAAAATAATATTCAGCATGTTATAATTTACATCGAAGCATATTTGTTGTTTTAATTAAATTAACTAATCTTGATAAATAAGTGTAGATTCTAACTAATCTTACTTTCAAACCCGGATTATCATTATTCTTTGTCTCATCCAAACACACCCTATATAAGCATATGAAAAAAAAAATATCATTTTTCGTTCTGTTATTAATGTGAATCAACAAGTTAAGTCAAATTAATGTTCAGGATTATCCAAATCGTTGTATTTTTATAAATTCTTAATAACAATCAAAACATAGTGGAAATATCATAACCATTTATGAATGCATAGAAAAAAATAATTTTGATTATATCTAACATTTTTTATTTTAATATTTAAGTTCTAAAATTAATAAATTTAGAAATGAAGGCATAAAAGAGACTTAGAGTGAAGATATTTGAAGCGTCTTATAAAATTATTATACTTACAATAATATTTATTTATTTTGATCAACTAGCTCATATATTTTATTTCTCTTTTCATTTCTAAATGCAACACTTATAGTGCTAGTTACTTTCAAATCAAGTATGTATTATATAATTAAGAGGTTTTGATACCTCTTATTTTTATATGGAGTTTGGCTAGTATAACATCAGTGTCATTTCAACCTATATAACACCAATTCTAAAACCTATCAAATCGACTTCAAATGGTAAATCCAAACTGTTCAAACCGATATGCTTCATTAGTTGTGCGTTTACATGCAAAATTTATAACTTTTTGAATTTATTTAGTATTAGATCAAGCAGTCAAATATGTGAGTTTTTAAGTTAATTTTAATACATTAATTTTTTAATATTTTTACCGCATGATTTGATACTAAAATAACTCAAAAATATAAAATTTTGTATGTAAACGCATCACACATAATGTAAATTGGTTTGAACGGTTTGGATTTACCGTTTGAAGTCAATTTAATAGGTTTTAGAGTTGGTGCTATATAAGTTGAAATGACACTAATGTTATACTAGCCAAACTCTTTTATATGAGGAGGGTTCACATGTTTTTATTTTTCGTGCCTTCATCATGCTTTTATTTTAAAAACTTTAATAACTTAAAATTGAAAATTTAAGAGTCAAAATAATATCTTTAGATATGATCTATGTTATTTTCTCTATGTGCTCATAAAAAATTATCACATTTCAATTTTGTTTTTATATGAATCAATAAGTTGAAAAATCAACATCTAGAAATTATCCACATTAGTACATTTTTTACAAGCTCTTGATGATAACCAAAACAAAATTCAAATGTCATAATTTTTTACATGTGAATAGATAAAATGATGTAGATCATATCCAACAGTTTTATTTTGACTTTTAAGTCTTAAAATTTGAGTTTTTAAAGTTTTTAGAAATGGAGACATGATGGAGGCATAAAAAATGGAGGCACAAAAAATGTAGGCATTTCTCTTTTTATATTTCATCATAACTCATATTTTATATCTTTGTTTTCAAAATTAAAATTTACGATCCGAACCACTCAACATGATGTCAGTACTAAAATAATATAGGAGATGAAAATTTATAGTTTTTGAAATTATTTTTCTATTTTTTAAGATAGGTACAAAATCACTCTTTTTGAACAACAGTCCAAAACAGTGATTTTGTACATATCTTAGAAGATAGTAAAAAAATTTCAAAAATTATAAAATTATATTTCCAAGCATATTTTAGTGTGGATATCATGTTGAACAGTTCAGATCGACATTTTGAACTTGAAAAATGAAAAAAAGAATATTAGATATGATGAGGTATGAAAAATATGAGGTATTGTAACTCTCTTCTTGTCAAATATATATTATGAAATTTATGAAAATTCCATAAAAAATGTTTTGGAGGTGAGTTTATGAAAATAGTTATCAGCTCTGAAATGGAAAAGGCAGAACTATGCGCATCATTGTGACAGCAGTTAAGACATCATGGGTACTGATCTACTTCATTGTGAATTAATTAATGAAAAAAAAAAACCATCAGAGTACTGATGGTGACAGCAGTTAAGACATTTAGACGGTTACATCGAAACTAAGACATAATTCGTACCAATGCAAAAATATCGGCAGATTTAAGATAAATTTTAAAATATAATAAAACAAGATGACTTCATGGGGGTTTATAAATTAACATGATCAACTACAATGGTCCTTATCGCCTTCGTGATCGTGAGCAAGGAGATATATTTAATTACAATTCGTCTGAGGTCATTGATTTAATGTTTGCTAATTGTAAATGTGACCAATAAACTGGGCCATACTGGGCCTTAAAAATTTAATTGTTCAAATAGAGAGCTAGCAGATTGCCAGAACTATTTTTCATTGGCACTAAGCTATCACCATTGCTATTATTTTGTAGGAGCAAATATTGCTATTTCTATTGCTTAGAGCCCCGGACAAAATTAATTCTGAATTCTAAAAGGTTTATATGTCGGCCCGGCCTAACAGACCACATCTGTTCAATATTATCAACTTTAAATGGTTGTGATAAAAAATAAGGGATCGACTAACAATCTTCTTACTTCAGTTCTCTAAATTTCTCTTTAACTAATTGACACATAAAGTATGATGGAGACTACTAATTACATGGGGGGACTACTAACTATTTAGGGGCTACTTATATTTGAAAAATTTACAACTGACGCACGCATGTATGGATACTTATACGCACAAGTATTACCATATAATATATTAGATATTCATAGCTAAGATATTAAGTATTAAAAAAAAAAACTGGACATCAATTTTCTTTTACACATCTATTTTTTACACGTTTTTAGAAGTGAATTATTTTTGTCTGTTTAATATCGTCAATATTTCTAACGATCTGTGAGAAATTATGTGAATCTAAAATCACAAATATTTTCTACGTAATTTTATCTTTCAAATAAGATCCATGATGAAGTACTTTCGGATTCTTCGTCATTCAAGTATTCATATCTTAGTGTGCAAATATTCATCGTTTAAGTATTCTTCTCTAAAATACCGAGTATTCATACTTACTCCGTAAAGTGTGAATATATATGTTGTAAAGTATTTTTGAGAAACCTACAGACGTGTCTTGGCATTAACTACCTAGAGGATCACTGTCGACTTTGGGGGACAGCAAACGTTGCTTGAAAGCGACTACGATAGGGACCAAACGCAGAAAATCAAGGACAACCGGATGCGTAATGACCATCTCAAATGTCAGTATTGTAATTGTCGTAAACGTAATTTTTAAAATATCAAGTATTCATACTTACACATTAAAGTGTGAATTTTTATGTTGTAAAATATTTGTGAAAAAAATCCTAAATGTGCTTCGTGAATTAACTACCTGAGGGGACCACCACCACATAATCACCAGCACGGTAGTTTTTGTAAAAATATTAATATCTAAAATTTTAAGTATTCATACTTATGCATTGAAGTGTGAATTGTTGTTGTAAAGTAACTTAAATCAGTAAATCAGTTAATCTATTTGGTGCTTGAATGTATTGATAGGTACTGAATAAAATATTCATACTTATAATTGAAATATGAATTATTTACATATGACATTTATATTTCTAAAAAAATATATAACATATAAAGTATTCATAATTACACAATGAAGTGTGAATTGTTATGTTGTAAAGTAACTTAAATCAATTAATTTGTTTGGTGCTTGAACATATTGATAAGTACCGAGAAAAGTATTCATACTAATAATTGAAGTATGAATTGTTACGCTGTAAAGTACCTTAATTTAATATTTTTTAAATGAACAATATTCAAACTATTAATATATAAAACGGTAAATAATAATAGTTAAGACAACAAGTATTCATATCTACTTGGTCAAATTTTATTGTTACTGTGATGCATATGTTTTACCAATTTTTAAGACATGAAGTATTCATATCTACTTAGTCAAATTTTGGTGTTACTGTGATGCATATGTTTTACCAGTAGTCAAAATTTCGTATCTAATAATTTATGTTATTATTCTTTTCATACATATTTTATCTGATTTATTGATATCTAAAACACTTAGTATTCATACTTAAGCGTGAAGATGTGTATTGTTATGAAATAATATTTGACTTTAATTTTTTGATATTTATAGATAATAGCAATTATATTAACAGTTGTATTCATACTGATACGGGACAGCGGGCCGTATGCTAAAGAAGGCTTGGATTAGGCTCGTCCTGCTCGAAGTCGCAGGCTGAAGTAAGGGATGCTTGATCGAGGTAGATCTCGGATCTCCAAAGTCAGGAATGACTTAAGAGACTAGGAGAGATCTCAGAGATATTGAACTCTAACATGTGTTATCTCCAAGATGTGTGTAAGTGTAAGCTTGTGATGCTTAATGTTCGCTATTTTTCTGTCAAAGAAAGGACCTTATATAGTGTGACCTACGTACCGTCTCACCCTTGCCAAGGATAAGCCGGTTCGTGGGTTGGTTACGAGATCGCGTGATCATGGTCATTTATAATTGACGGTTTTGCTGTTAAGTGACATCGTGAATGGTTATGGTATAACCGAAGTCATGAACTGTTAAGTCGTAACCAGTGTCATGGGCGGTTAAATCGTAACCGATGTTGTGAATGGTTAAGTTGCTCGAAAGGCAACTTCAGGACTTTAAGCCGCGGTATTGCTATCTTGGTCCATTTAAGTTAGCCAATTCGGGGCTTTCGTTATAATGGGCTTCAATCATAGGCTTTTTTATTTGATCTCGGGTTGGCTTCTAGATAGATGTCCAAATCCCGGCCTTATTTGTGGCCTAGATTAAGCTAAAAGTGTTAGATTTGTGTTCTAAAAGTTATCATTTGTTGATTATCTTTTATATATGTTATATTTATGAATTGAATGTGATTTACATTTTGTTCCATGAGTTTTATATTTATATTTAGAAGTGTTCAAGAAGATGCACTTGGTCTTGAACTGCAGGACTTTAAGTAAATAAATATACAACACTAAAATGTTCACAGGTCTTGCATATTAGCAGGAATACTAATATGACATATAAAACTGTCGTGTTGATTAAAAGTACGTTGTAGTTCTGCAAACGTTGATAAAAGATTATCATTTAATAACATGAATATATGAAATGCTTCATATATTGAACAGACCTAATAGATGAAACATTATATGGATTGTGTTAGTGTCATTAATGTTTTCATCGTGTCTCTGATTTCAAGATTGAGACATATATTGTTTTCACATGAGGAATGTACAACGTAATTATTATTAAAAACTACTTGCAAGAAGTGGTGATAAAAATAATAGTTCTTTATATGTAACTTGTGCGGGAAAATGATATATGTCAATAGCATCATTGCCACTCATTAATAATGAGAAATGATATTTTGGACCCCTTGGTAAAGTAGAATTATAAATGGATCAAATATAACTGAAGTGCAGTTATACTTTTATAATTTTCTTAATAGAGATCAAGAAATGATTATAATACAAAGATGACACAGTCCTACTTTATATATTAATCAGAATACCATAAGGCAAGAAATGGACACAAGTAATGACAAATGTTACATTACTGTAAGGATCGCGTTTCGTAAAAGGATTACTAAACGTCTATGTTATTTGAGTAGCTGTAATGTATAGCTAGAATACCGCTTACAGTTTATGAAATTAAATATTTCATTGCCAACATAATATAGATCATCAATATAGGTCACACCAACTGAACGGGAAACAAGAAATAAATATTATGTCACATGATGTGGCTGACTAGCAGGGAAATAAATATATATTGTAATGTGCATATTATGAGAATAATATTCGTTGCACATATCATAATATGTGAATATTATGAAATATATATTTATTTCAAGCCCAAGCCCAAGCCCAAAACATATTTCAGCAAATTGAGAAGAGAATAAGCCCAAACAAATATTGATTATGACCATTAAATTCGGATTACAAAATGGACAGATTTTAAGGCAACTTTGAATGAGCATTTGAAGGGGCAAACATTAACCAATCTGGGCGTATGATCTATTATTTCTGTAGCCCTTCGAATGTAGAATCCAACGGTGAAAGTTTCAAGTCGTTTGGAATTTCCTACAGAAAGCTATGATAGTTTTAGTAACAAAAGGTCAGAAGTTGATGTGCTGCTTTCGAATTCTGTTCATGTTTTAATACGAATTTAAAGAGTCTAATTATATTTTTAATAGCTGTAAATAATAGAACTAAATATATATACATCAGGTATGGCTTTTCTTTCTCTCAAGTGAGTTTAGAGTTTTTTCTCCAAAACATTTTGCTAAAATATATATATCGATTGATTATACAATCGATTAATAGACGGGTGAAAAGCTAGACGCGGAAGAGAGTTCGCTAGCACGAATTCGACACCGTTCTTGTTTCGGATTCAAGGTGAACCTCAGAGGAATCAAGCTACGTTAAAGATCATTGGTATGATATAAAATTCCCTCTTGTAGGAATATGTATATGATTACGACATGGATAAATTAGCAATAATAGAACGATCTTAGATGTTATCGGATAAATTTTTTTTTATTTTATCCGATTCGCATCATGAAATCCTTCAAAAAGGACCTTGGGAACATAGCTCTATCATTAGTCTCCGAAGTCAAAATGCATCTTAAGCAGATGCTTTTGACTCGTTTTAGGCATAATCATTTTGCAAAGTAAAGTAAAACATAAACCATCTCAGAAAAACATAAAAATTCATTCATTTAGGGTTATACTGCGTACATATATATTAGTTGAAACTTCAAAACATTCCTAAGAAAATGAAATGGGCTTGGATAGGGTTATTAACTCGGTAACAAGTTTATTACTTGGAGTCCGAATGCCATATCTTTTTGCGTTTTCGTTTGAACTTGTTAAGAGCGCAAGGCGGACAAATGAAATGTTTCCATCTCAAGTCTTCATTATTCTTAGGCAGATATCCCGTGATACAAGGAGGATGGAATGCGCCTCTGCGTTCATCACATGTGAACATTTCCTTGCGTTTTCCATATTGTTGGCATCTTGGGCAAAAATCTTCCTCATCTTAGGTTTCTATTCCTTTCCTTCTATTATCCAAAGTTTGTTCGAGATTCATGTTTTTGTTATTGCTTATGTCATAGCATCGTTTTGTATATATAGCCAAATTCATACGCGGTAAAAATTTATTACTTCACGCGGAATAAAACACAGTAAAACTAACCGCTCTATCCGGCGTACACATTAACCAATGCAAGTAAACGTGGAAAGTATGCGTTATTGTTATTTATTTAATTTTATATATAAAATAACAAGAGATACGCAAAGTCGTAAAAGGATGTCGTGAAAAGATATTGGGCTAAAGCCTCAGAGATAAATTCCAAAGGAAAATGATAAGTTGCTAAACTCCAAAGGAAAGAAGGTCAAATCCCCTGAGAGCTTTAAGAGTGTGGAGCCTAGTGAGATCCCGATCACATGGAAGGGATCTCTTTATTGGCCCGTCAACATTAATGACCCCAATGCGGGTTGGATTCAAGGGGAAGATGAAGAGGATGAAGTAGAAGAGGAGGAACATAAAAATGTGGATCTGGGAAGCGTACGAGGAGGTGATGACAACCCTCCTAACCCTAATGTCGACCTAGAAGTTGAGAAAGATTCCATCTCGCAAGAGAGGGATCCTAACCCTCCGGTTGACGAAAATCTCGCTGATCCTTCTCAGGAGACGGCGACAGCAATGACTAGATATTAGGCAGATGCTTCTGGTGAAGGACCGGTCGCGAATGTCGGAGGAGAGGCCCCTTTAATCCATTCTCCTAGTCTTCAGTTTGATTAAGGCATATTTAGTATTTTGTAAAACTCGTTGCGAGGTATAGTCACGTACTAATGTCATTTATTTTAACTTTGTAGGGCATTCAAGACTTCTTTCTGGTTACAAGGGGTAGTGAAATAGTTGATGGATGGCGTTGCTGTGGACTTCACTTCTTATTTTCACTCATATTTTTAAATTATAATTTTGATGTCCCCGGGATATCGGGGTAATAACAAAAATGGTTGTACTTAAATTATTGTTGAGCGTGGCCCCCTGCTGTTGGGGCATAATAATTCTTTTATGCATTTGGTCCCTGGGATGTGGGGAAGTAACACTAAACTTAAACCGGAGAAAAAGTTACATTTTCATTGTTGCTTTGCCACCTTGTTTTCTTTCATTCTCTTGTGCCTGCGACATAGTATTGTGTTTTTAAGAGGAGAGTGGTACTTCTCCCCTTCCTCCTTTTTTGTTCTTTTTTAGATGTTTCTTCTATGCTCATTATTTTTTTTTTTGTATTCCTGTTTCGCGGTTTTGATCTGTTTAATATGTAGACATAACTCAGAAATAATATCGTTTCCCATAGGCTTTCGCTTCATATTATCTCGATTGTGAATGGCCCGATGTCACATGTTGTTGCTTTATAGGCTTTCCATAATCAGAAAAATCTCATTGTATCTGTTGCGGGGTTCGATCTCGTTATCTTATAGGTTTTCGTTATTTATGAACCCCATATGTTTATATACTAAAGTCTGATGTCGTTGCCTCAAAAAGGCTTTCGCTTTTTACGGACCCTGTTTTTGTTTATCTGTGAGTTTCGATTCGTCACTATATAGAATTTCGTCTTTTACAAATCTTTTTTTTTATCTGCGAGGTTCGATTCGTCACCATATAGGCTTTCATCTTTTACGAATCCCGTTTTTGTTTTACCTGCGAGGTTCGATTCGTCACCATATAGGCTTTCGTCTTTACGAATTCCCTTTTTGTTTATATGTGAGATTCGATTCGTCACCATATAGGCTTTCGTCTTTTACGAACCACGCGTTTTATTAATTCTGGGGTCTGACTTCATCGCCTTAAAGGCTCTTATTTGCAATAGACCCCTATTTGTTATTCCGAGGTTCGATATCGTTGCCTAAGAGACTTTCGTTTATTATGAACTCGAGCTCATTATTTCTAAGTTCGTTATCGTTGCCACATGGACTTTCGTTCGTCGAACTTGATAATACACATATTTTGTTCATAACTTTGAATTCTTTTATAATAATTCAAAAATACACAAAATCTACATCGTGCCACAATTCAAACTGTAATTCAAACTACAATTCAAACTGTAATTCAAACTACAATTCAAACTACATGGCGCCACTATTTGGCACAGAGGTTTTTGGTTTTTATTTCAGCTGCAATTCAAACTGTAATGGTGTAATCTAAACATCTGATTTGATGGAAGATAGCGCAATTTCCAGACAGCAGTGAAATTTCGGGAAATATGTAAATGGAAAGAAGATTTAAGTTTGTAAATCGAGGCAGCATATATTTTCATTTCTTAAAGCAAAAAAAATATATATACACTTATCATTTGTTGGAAAATAAATTACAATTTATTTCAAACATAAAAGTAAATTTTACAAAACCTAAGGATCCATTTTTGTAAAATGATAATCAAATAATTAGTTGATCAACATATCATTTCTTAATTATTCAGTCAAGTAATTAATTCCAATAAAACTATACACTTATTCAAAAATAATATTTGGACAGTTTGCTATTCTAAAATTTCAAACTGTAATTCAAACATAAAATAATGAGTAAAATTACTGTTGCTGCGTGTAGGGATGGCAAAAAAATTCGTAGTTCGTGATTCGATTCGGGTTTGATTCGAGTTTAATTCGATTCAAAATGGATTCGAATGAAAACGAATCAAATCAGATTCGGTTCGAAATTAATTCAAACCAAACTCAAATCTAGCCTGGTTCGATCGAAATGGGTTCGTGAACTTTTAGGGTTCGAATCTCATAATAACATCAGCCGTTCATTTACCTGATTAAATTAAAACCCAAGATAGAGAATCATAATTTAACTTAGCCGACGCTCCATCGCTCTCAAATCTCAAGAACCTAGTTCTCTCTCCGCCTCTCCCTAACTCACTCTCCCTCTCGCTCTAAAACCTAGCTGACGCTCTCAGCGACTTGCTGTCCCTCCAGCCTAGATGGCTGTCTCTCCTCTCTCTTCAACCGTCTCTCCTCCGCATTCTCTACCTCTCGGAGTCTCACTTCATTAGATGATCCGATCGAGGGTTTGATCGAGTGAACACTCGAGGTACGATTACTTGTTTTACTGCATATTTCAGTTATTGTACTTAATTCTCTTTTTACGATTATTTGTTGTGATATATTTTTTCATAAACAATTTTTTAACTTAAAAACACTCATTTCATACCGGTAAAAGGAAAAATTTTAAAAATGTCAAAACTGTACATAATATATATGGTCCGGATTTTTTTTTTCTTTCCGGACCATATATAATATTTACGGTCCAGTTTTTTTTATTTTTTTAAGAGGGATTAGGGTTTTTGTATGAATTTTATTTGTATGAATTGTTAAGTTAGAGTGCTTCTGAGCTCAACTTTGCAGTCTTAACATCGTAGAATAAGACTGTGAAGTTTCATACAATATGTGTGAAGATTTCTTGTTATGTTAACCAGATGTGCAAAGTTGGGTTCAGAAGCACTACTTCAGCAGTTCGGGCAATTTTTGAGAGATAATATCTCACGATCTGTTTTGAAATTTTGTATGAAACTTCACAGTCTTGTTTTATGATGTTAAAACTGCATGTCGGTCAATTTTCATGATTTTTGAAGATGTCCTGCTATGTTAACCAGAGGTGCAAAGTTAGGCTCGAAAACACTCCTTCAGCCGTTCGGGCAATTTTTTAGAGATGATATCTCACGATCTGTTTTGAGATTTTGTATGAAACTTCACAGTCTTGTTCTACGATATTAATACTGCATGTCAGTCAATTTTCATGAATTTTGAAGATGTTCTTCTATGTTAACCAGAGGTGCAAAGTTGGGCTCAGAAGCACTCCTTCAGCAATTTGGATAATTTTTTAGAGATGATATCTCACGATATGTTTTGAGATTTTGTATGAAACTTCACAATCTTGATCTACGATGTCAAGACTGCATGTCGGTCAATTTTCATGATTTTTGAAGATGTCCTGCTATAATAACTAGAGGTGCAAAGTTGGACTCAGAAGCACTTCTTCAGCAGTTCGGACAATTTTTAAGAGATGATATCTCACGATCTGTTTTGAGTTTTTTTTTTTTTTGAGTAAAGGTTAGAGGTCAAGCCATCCAACTATTTAATACCCTTGTTATTATAACAAAGAATTTTACACATCCGGGTTTCGAACCCATGACCTCTTACATAGAGACCATGTGTCTTTGTCATTAGACCAAATGCTAGTTTTTTGTTTTGAGATTTTGTATGAAACTTCACAGTCTTGTTTTACGATGTCAAAATGAATGTCGATCAATTTTCATGATTTTTGAAGATGTCCTGCTATGTTAACCAGATGTGCAAAGTTGGGCTCAGAAGCACTATGACTTAACAATTCATACAAATAAAATTCATGCAAACTTCTAACTTAACAATTCAAACTAATCTAAAATTCAAACAAACTGAATAACATAATCTCCAAACACAAACTAAAGTAAATTCCAATAAACCATAAACCCTCTTAAAGAAAAAACCGGATCGTAAATATTATATACGGTCCGAAAAAAAAAATCTCAGTCCGTAAATATTATATACGATCCGGAATTTTAATTCCAAACTGTATATATTATGTACGGTTTGAATATTTTTAAATTTTTTTCTAAACCCCAGTTATTCTTAATATATTTTTTTTAGGTATTTTTAAAATGTCGGCGCCCGTAGGCTTGCCATTTAACTTCGAGACATTTTACATCAAGTAAGAAATGGGCTCACACTTGTGAGTTGTGATATGCCTAGGTCCCTAATTTCATACTAGTATCGCGTCCGTGCGTTGCAATGGAGATATATTATAAAATTGGATAGAATATAAACATACCCTTTTGTTTAACATTCGCACAGAACTAAATATATATATATATAGATTAAAATAAAAAACAAATGAAAAAAAAATAGATTTAAATAATAAAAGAAACAACAACAAATAAAAAAAAAATGAATCAATATAACATGAAAAAAAATCTTGAAGTATCATTGCCTATGTGATCCTCTTCGATGTAGTCCAACATTTCTAAAAATGAACAAACAAAATATAAAAAAGTGGATTATAAATACTCCAATTGAGAATATAATAAAATTAGCAAATTTTTTGACTTGATGACATTATCTTATTCCTTAAATTTGAGATTTAAAATTAGCAAATGTGTGTTTAAATCTAAATCTGATCCACTTCTTGCATGTCTATATATTGTTTTCAAAGTGTAGAAATTTGTTTTGCTTAATAGGATACTCTAATCATATTTAAATCTAATTCCAAAGCTCAATTCCAAACAAGTTCTATACTTCAGCAAATTTTTAGTCATTCTGCAGACTAATGAAAAATTGAATTTTGAGACTTGATTTTGGAGACTTTAGGGGTTGGATTTAGTTGATTCAAATTCACATATTGGTAGAAGGGTGACCAAAGAGAATTTGAGGGTTGAAATCATGTCATTTGGATTTATTGTCTAATCTTTATTGAATTTGCAAGAGGGCTTCTCAATTCTTTTCAGTTCTTATGCTAGTTGTATTCTGAATTGCAACACTTCTAGATTTTTTCACACAACCTATTGTTTTGAGTTCATAGGCTTGTAGTATATTGAATTTCAGACATTGTAGCAAGTTTCAAATTTTGGATCAAAAAGAAAGGTCTTGTTCCAGTCAATAACACAATTTGTTGTCTGTCTATGATTTTCACCAATTTACTTTGTCATTTTTTACTTCTCTTAATTTTTGAACATCAAGAGTTGATATAAATTCACGGATACCTTCTAAATATCACAAAGTACTCCCCAGATTTATTTTATAATTTTAGAAAATTTATTCTTACATTATGGGTCAAATCTGTGATATTTTCTTGTGAGTTAATTTTTTTTTCATGCCAACCTGATCTGTGACCATTTTACTAAAACTTCCTTTTCTTTTTAAGTGAGTGTGTTATAACTCAAATCTATCAACATGATTTATTTGAGAATTTTTGAGATTTTATAGATTAGTTTGGTAAGTTGTTTTCTCACGTGTTTCTGAGATAACAATGAGTTTATTTACAGTGCAATTCCAGCATATTGAGAATGAAAAGATGAAATTTAAAAATTCATAATAAATAGTAGAAAAATTCTATAAATGTACTCAAATTGAGAAAATAAAAACAAAGCTCATTACAGTTGAGCTAATCGAAATAAATAGATATAACAGAAAAGAAAAACATGAAAGGAGACTAACACCGGTAATCTCTTATAATACGTACCATTCTTTCAATCCGAACCAGTACTCGTACCATACCCCATAATAGTGCTTCTGTAGTTTGTACCAGTACCTGATTTGAACCAAAAAGTCTAGCCGGGCACATCCCCACTGGTTCTCCAAAGTCCGTTGTATCGGATTTCGTACCAGTGGTATCAGTCATCCCCGCTGATTCACTGCTTTTACTCTGTGACTGCAAAAAGAGGTACAATCTGAAGATGTGAAATGAAGTACTTCTTAATGTTGTGAAGAAAACGCCCTTGATCAGATCTTCGACTTTCAATTACTCAGCATATTTGAGATTGTTGTTGGTAATGCTACAACAGTGTGCTTGTTGTACCTCCAAAAAATTTGAGTTGCCAAGTCATTCGGGGTCTTGCTGGTACCTCTAAACAAACTTGTATATCTCTCGCCATACAATAAATTGCATGATCAACATAGCAGCTCTCTGTTGAGATGTTAGGTTGCCTACCTAGTTCACATCAGAAACATCAATCCCTGGTTTAGCCGGCCAGTTGTCAGATGGCCTATGTGCCCGAAATTAATGAAAGACTTGGACAGTGAGAAGCAATCATGAAACAACTGTCGCAGCGTCTTGACCTGTAGTTTTATACAACATAGTTTTATTAGGAAACTAATATCATTAATTAGAGAAGCCCACAATTTTATGCAAAATTTAAATATACGTAATTAATTAAATATATAACAAAACATAAAAAAAAAAAAACTTACCGTGTGATTCCTATCCGTGGATATATTGAAGAAGTGTCAATTTTTAGATTATATGAATATAAAGGTTTTAAAGAAGTGTCAGTTAACATCCACAAAAGTGAAAAAGAAACAACAGTAATACTCCTAAGAGAGGCTTCAGAGTACACTGCAATATCAAATCGATACCAAATCGATGATCTCAATATTTTGTTATATAATTGTTGTCTCAGTCTAAAAATTAGCTGGCACATCCTATCGATTAGCACAAAATCAAAACTCAAGACTAAAATGCATATTATAATACCCTTTCAAAACAACTACATCTTCAGAGAAACCAAAATGCGACTCCGCCGACCTTCAATTCAATTTATTTCAATTTCTTTTTTGTTACTTACTGGATCTTAATTAAACCTATTTTAATGGTAAACTGCACAATACATCCTTTATCAGATATAATAATTTCTTGGCACTTAAAACAGAACGGCACATGCAAAATTATCCTGATAAGACAAATCAATAATGATTTGACTGTGTTAACTCATGGATTCTGAAATCACAAAATTCAGAATGAAATTGACAAATACAATGGTGTCAAAAGAAATAATGAAAAGAGAAAAAAGTTTCATACTCTCCATTGAGAGCCTGCTCCAATGCATCGTCATCTTCAAACCTTTTCTAAGCAAATCACTTGTCTAGGATTTGCTTGAGAAACAGAGGCGGGACAGTCTCTAAGACTGGCCCGTTAGTAGCGGATTTGAACTTGCTCGACCGAGTGCGGCAGGGAGAGGAAGGGGCAGGCTGCTATGACAGATCAATTGCGGATTGGCGGATTCCTTGGCGACAGGGATGGGCATCTTCTTTCCTTAGGACGAAGGATTTGCGGCGTCGGGAGAAGGAAGGTAGGAGAGAGGAGATCTCGAGAGAGAGAGAGAAGACGGGTTTAGTTTTTCTTTGGAAGAAGAGGATCGATCGGGAAGGGTTCAGTTTTTCTCCTGCGAAAACTTAATTTCATCTGTACAATTTTTGATTTAAATTCAACGGTGCAGAGCGAAAATGCGTGTGGTAATACGTGTGACTATAAATGTGGCGGGTTCAATTTAAATTAAATGTAAATTTCTACATATATAAAAATATATATTTAATTAAAAGAATACAGATTATTTAATTGAAGAGATCAAATTCAATTTGAATTTAGATCAATCAATCTTAATCGTTAGAGTTTTTAAACAGCTAATTTAATTTAAGAGGTATAATATGGAGGAGAGATAAGCTGTTACTGTAATTCCCCAAACAAATGGCAAGTAAAACCTATGTACTCCCAGCCCCGAATTCTCCTCGCTTTGGCCAGTGAATCAGCCTGATCATTAATTCATTTTGTTCCTTGGGACGTGGTAACACTAGAACAGCGTGGCTCCATGCGCGCAACAACCTCCATGCACAACGCGCAGAGGTCCCCCTTCCTTGGAAACACTAGAACAGGACGTGACTCTCCGTCTCTCCCTTCTTGGGCATCCAGATCTCGAACCCCCACGTTACAAAATACACCGCAATTCTTAGATCTTAACCCGATTATAGCGACCTCACTTTTTTCGTATGGAGTCTTCCATGGAACTTTTCAACCAGCTCAAGGTAACTTCCCCTCCACCATAGGATGCTGTTTTCTTTTCTGGATTTTGCTAAAGAAACAAACGAAACTCACTGTGGCATTGTCTCGAACACCTTGCTTGCGTTCGAAACCAGGATTTTACTTTTGGTGATGCAAAAAACATTTCCACAAATAAGCGCAAAATGTAACATTTATATGTGGTTTAAATTATATGATGGATGCAGCTTCGTACAGAGGGGTAGGTATTGATATCAGGCGAGCTTTACACACTACCAAATCACTAATGTATTTTACTAGTTCACTCTCACTGTAGCCACATATGAATTTCAGCAGTGCATTGTCACTGTGGTTTGCATAAATTCATGCACATCCTTCTATTTAGTTCAGC
>CAXKVR010000655.1:0-5000 GCA_964058845.1 Carex sylvatica
TGGAAAAAAAATTGGAAGTTCGAAATTTGAAGTCCAACAAAAAAAACGGGGAGAAAATCAGTGAAGCGCGGGTGCTGCCACGCAGAAACTAAGCGGAATCGGGCAAGCGAGCGTTAAAAATGGCCCGAAAACAGCCCAGCGGGGCAAAAACTAAGCGGATTCGGCCAAGCGCTGGGAAAACTAAGCGGATTCGGCCCAGCGCTGGGAAAACTAAGCGGATTCGGCCAAGCGCTGGGAAAAAATGACCCGAAAACAGTCCAGCGGTGGAAAACTAAGCGGATACAGCCAAGCGTTGGGAAAACTAAGCGGATTCGGCCAAGCGTTGGGAAAAAATGGCCCGAAAACAGCCCAGCGGGGCAAAAACTAAGCGCAAGCGGGCACGCGTTGGGAAAAAATGACCCGAAAACAGTCCAGCGGTGGAAAACTAAGCGGATACAGCCAAGCGTTGGGAAAACTAAGCGGATTCGGCCAAGCGTTGGGAAAAAATGGCCCGAAAACAGCCAAGCGGGGCAAAAAGTAAGCGCAAGCGGGCACGCGTTGGGCAAAAATGACCCGAAAACAGTCCTGTGGTGGAAAACTAAGCGGATGCAGCCAAGCGTTGGGAAAACTAAGCGGATTCGGCCAAGCGTTGGGGAAAAATGGCCCGAAAACAGCCCAGCGGGGCAAAAAGTAAGCGGATTCGGCCAAGCGTTGGGCAAAAATGACCCGAAAACAGTCCAGCGGTGGAAAACTAAGCGGATGGAGCCAAGCGTTGGGAAAACTAAGCGGATTCGGCCAAGCGTTGGGAAAAAATGGCCCGAAAACAGCCCAGCGGGGCAAAAACTAAGCGCAAGCGGGCACGCGTTGGGAAAAAATGACCCGAAAACAGTCCAGCGGTGGAAAACTAAGCGGATACAGCCAAGCGTTGGGAAAACTAAGCGGATTCGGCCAAGCGTTGGGAAAAAATGGCCCGAAAACAGCCAAGCGGGGCAAAAAGTAAGCGCAAGCGGGCACGCGTTGGGAAAAAATGACCCGAAAACAGTCCAGCGGTGGAAAACTAAGCGGATACAGCCAAGCGTTGGGAAAACTAAGCGGATTCGGCCAAGCGTTGGGGAAAAATGGCCCGAAAACAGCCCAGCGGGGCCAAAACTAAGCGCAAGCGGGCACGCGTTGGGAAAAAATGACCCGAAAACAGTCCAGCGGTGGAAAACTAAGCGGATGCAGCCAAGCGTTGGGAAAACTAAGCGGATTCGGCCAAGCGTTGGGAAAAATTGGCCCGAAAACAGCCCAGCGGGGCCAAAACTAAGCGCAAGCGGGCACGCGTTGGGAAAAAATGACCCAAAAACAGTCCAGCGGTGGAAAACTAAGCGGATGCAGCCAAGCGTTGGGAAAACTAAGCGGATTCGGCCAAGCGTTGGGCAAAAATGGCCCGAAAACAGCCCAGCGGGGCAAAAACTAAGCGCAAGCGGGCACGCGTTGGGAAAAAATGACCCGAAAACAGTCCAGCGGTGGAAAACTAAGCGGATGCAGCCAAGCGTTGGGAAAACTAAGCGGATTCGGCCAAGCGTGGGGGAAAAATGGCCCGAAAACAGCCCAGTGGGGCAAAAAGTAAGCGCAAGCGGGCACGCGTTGGGCAAAAATGACCCGAAAACAGTCCAGCGGTGGAAAACTAAGCGGATGCAGCCAAGCGTTGGGAAAACTAAGCGGATTCGGCCAAGCGTTGGGAAAAATTGGCCCGAAAACAGCCCAGCGGGGCCAAAACTAAGCGCAAGCGGGCACGCGTTGGGAAAAAATGACCCAAAAACAGTCCAGCGGTGGAAAACTAAGCGGATGCAGCCAAGCGTTGGGAAAACTAAGCGGATTCGGCCAAGCGTTGGGAAAAATTGGCCCGAAAACAGCCAAGCGGGGCAAAAAGTAAGCGCAAGCGGGCACGCGTTGGGAAAAAATGACCCGAAAACAGTCCAGCGGTGGAAAACTAAGCGGATGCAGCCAAGCGTTGGGAAAACTAAGCGGATTCGGCCAAGCGTTGGGAAAAAATGGCCCGAAAACAGCCCAGCGGGGCCAAAAGTAAGCGCAAGCGGGCACGCATTAGGCAAAAATGACCCGAAAACAGTCCAGCGGTGGAAAACTAAGCGGATCCAGCCAAGCGTTGGGAAAACTAAGCGGATTCGGCCAAGCGTTGGGCAAAAATGGCCCGAAAACAGCCCAGCGGGGCAAAAACTAAGCGCAAGCGGGCACGCGTTGGGAAAAAATGACCCGAAAACAGTCCAGCGGTGGAAAACTAAGCGGATGCAGCCAAGCGTTGGGAAAACTAAGCGGATTCGGCCAAGCGTTGGGCAAAAATGGCCCGAAAACAGCCCAGCGGGGCAAAAACTAAGCGCAAGCGGGCACGCGTTGGGAAAAAATGGCCCGAAAACAGTCCAGCGGTGGAAAACTAAGCGGATGCAGCCAAGCGTTGGGAAAACTAAGCGGATTCGGCCAAGCGTTGGGAAAAAATGGCCCGAAAACAGCCAAGCGGGGCAAAAAGTAAGCGCAAGCGGGCACGCATTAGGCAAAAATGACCCGAAAACAGTCCAGCGGTGGAAAACTAAGCGGATACAGCCAAGCGTTGGGAAAACTAAGCGGATTCGGCCAAGCGTTGGGAAAAAATGGCCCGAAAACAGCCCAGCGGGGCAAAAAGTAAGCGCAAGCGGGCACGCGTTAGGCAAAAATGACCCGAAAACAGTCCTGTGGTGGAAAACTAAGCGGATGCAGCCAAGCGTTGGGAAAACTAAGCGGATTCGGCCAAGCGTTGGGCAAAAATGGCCCGAAAACAGCCCAGCGGGGCAAAAAGTAAGCGCAAGCGGGCACGCGTTAGGCAAAAATGACCCGAAAACAGTCCAGCGGTGGAAAACTAAGCGGATGCAGCCAAGCGTTGGGAAAACTAAGCGGATTCGGCCAAGCGTTGGGAAAAAATGGCCCGAAAACAGCCCAGCGGGGCAAAAAGTAAGCGCAAGCGGGCACGCATTGGGAAAAAATGACCCGAAAACAGTCCAGCGGTGGAAAACTAAGCGGATGCAGCCAAGCGTTGGGAAAACTAAGCGGATTCGGCCAAGCGTTGGGAAAAAATGGCCCGAAAACAGCCAAGCGGGGCAAAAAGTAAGCGCAAGCGGGCACGCATTAGGCAAAAATGACCCGAAAACAGTCCAGCGGTGGAAAACTAAGCGGATACAGCCAAGCGTTGGGAAAACTAAGCGGATTCGGCCAAGCGTTGGGAAAAAATGGCCCGAAAACAGCCCAGCGGGGCAAAAAGTAAGCGCAAGCGGGCACGCGTTAGGCAAAAATGACCCGAAAACAGTCCTGTGGTGGAAAACTAAGCGGATGCAGCCAAGCGTTGGGAAAACTAAGCGGATTCGGCCAAGCGTTGGGCAAAAATGGCCCGAAAACAGCCCAGCGGGGCAAAAAGTAAGCGCAAGCGGGCACGCGTTAGGCAAAAATGACCCGAAAACAGTCCAGCGGTGGAAAACTAAGCGGATGCAGCCAAGCGTTGGGAAAACTAAGCGGATTCGGCCAAGCGTTGGGAAAAAATGGCCCGAAAACAGCCCAGCGGGGCAAAAAGTAAGCGCAAGCGGGCACGCATTGGGAAAAAATGACCCGAAAACAGTCCAGCGGTGGAAAACTAAGCGGATGCAGCCAAGCGTTGGGAAAACTAAGCGGATTCGGCCAAGCGTTGGGAAAAAATGGCCCGAAAACAGCCCAGCGGGGCAAAAAGTAAGCGCAAGCGGGCACGCGTTGGGAAAAAATGGCCCAAAACATAGGAGCTGGCCGCTTGGAATCTATGCATACACATAAAATGGGGGGGAACCTGGGGGATTTCCAGGGGGTGGTAACCCTGGGCGTGGCTGGAGGCCCAAAACACATATTCCCCTATAGGGGGGAGGGATTTTCAAAATGGGCGCCCCCTCATGTACATGCCAAGCGGTGTACATGGCCCCAAAGTACACGCCAAGCGGTGTACATGACCCGAAAAAGCGTTACCGAAAACACGGACCGAGCGGGGGGCAAACACGATTAAGCGGGTAGCCGAAAAACACGGTCGGGTAGCCGAAAAACACGGTTGGGTAGGCGAAAAACACAGTCGGGTAGCCGAAAAACACGGTCGGGTAGCCGAAAAACAGTGGGGTTGCCGAAAAACAGTGGGGTTGCCGAAAAACGCAGTGGGGTTGCCGAAAAACGCAGTGGGGTTGCCGAAAAACACGGTCGGGTAGCCGAAAAACACAGTCGGGTAGCCGAAAAACACGGTCGGGTAGCCGAAAAACAGTCGGGTTGCCGGAAAACAGTGGGGTTGCCGAAAAACGCAGTGGGGTTGCCGAAAAACGCAGTGGGGTTGCCGAAAAAGACAGTGGGGTTGCCGAAAAACACAGTCGGGGTTGCCGAAAAACACAGTGGGGTTGCCGAAAAAGACAGTGGGGTTGCCGAAAAACAGTCGGGTTGCCGAAAAACACAGTCGGGTTGCCGAAAAACACAGTCGGGTTGCCGAAAAACACAGTCGGGTTGCTGAAAAACACAGTCGGGTTGCCGAAAAACACAGTCGGGTTGCCGAAAAACAGTCGGGTTGCCGAAAAACGTAGTCGGGTTGCCGAAAAATGCAGTGGGGTTGCCGAAAAAGACAGTGGGGTTGCCGAAAAATAGTTGGGTTGCCGAAAAACGCAGTGGGGTTGCTGAAAAAGACAGTGGGGTTGCCGAAAAACAGTCGGGTTGCCGAAAAACACAGTGGGGTTGCCGAAAAACACAGTGGGGTTGCCGAAAAACAGCCGGGTTGCCGAAAAACACAGTGGGGTTGCCGAAAAACACAGTCGGGTTGCCGAAAAACACAGTGGGGTTGCCGAAAAACAGCCGGGTTGCCGAAAAACACAGTGGGGTTGCCGAAAAACACAGTGGGGTTGCCGAAAAATAGTGGGGTTGCCGAAAAACACAGTGGGGTTGCCGAAAAACACAGTGGGGTTGCCGAAAAACAGTCGGGTTGCCAAAAAACACAGTCG
>CAXKVR010000656.1:0-19753 GCA_964058845.1 Carex sylvatica
GCAACAACTGTGGCTGTAGGCAATCTGGTGACCAGCAAACAGTAACCGACATTTGTAAAAGGAGCAGCAGCTGGATTTGAACCAGAGCCAAGGCAGCAGCCAGGACTAAACCAATCTGGTCAGCAGGTAGCAGTCAGAACTAAGTCACAAACAAAAGGAGAAGATCATTGTGAAGGTAAAAATGGTATTTTGAAAACTAGCATGGGTAAGTGCAATATCTCAAATTTGAGCAAAAACAGGAAAAATGAAGGTTAGGTCGTTGACTCAGGTGCAACCAACCACATGACACATGTAAAAACTGAATTAAAAATTATGTGCACTTCACATAAAATTGGAATCATTAATGCAAATGGAGAAGTTTATCATGTAGAAGGTGCAAGAGAAATTGTATTATCAAATCAAATAAGGTTGAAAAATACACTTGTGGTTCCTTTCTTTACAACAAAACTGATATCTGTTAGCCAACTTACAAATGATCAAAATTGTGTTGTGCTTATGTTCCCTGACCACTGTGTAATCCAGGATATTCTCACGAAAAGGATCATTGGCCATGGTACTAGACGGGATGAGTTGTATTACTTGGATGAAGTCAAAACTGGTAGCAATTATATAGTAAGGGGAGATCATATATCTACTAAGAATAAAATTTAGGTATGGCATAAAAGACTAGGTCACCTGTCTTTTGGATACATGAAAAAGCTTTTACCCGATTTATTTTTGCATTTAGATCCTAAAGATTTTGTTTGTGAAACTTGTATCCAATGTAAGAGTCATAGAACAACTTATTATAGTAGTCAAAATAAATGTAAGAATCCTTTTGATTTAATACATACAGATGTATGGGGACCATCTTCTATAATTTTCAAATCTGATTGTAGATGTTATATTTTCTTTATTGATAATTGCTCCAGAATGGCTTGACTCTATTTACTTAAAACAAAAGATGAGGTTTCTAAAGTTATTCAAGATTTTCATAAATTGGTAAAGACTCAATTTGAGAAAGAAATAAAAATCATAAGGAGCGATAATGGGACAGAATACTTGAACCAGATGGTACAAATTTTTTTTTAGAGAAAATGAGATTATTCATGAGACAACATGTGTAGGAACACCTCAACAAAATGGCATTGCCGAACGAAAAAACAGACAGACATCTCCTTGAAATGATCCGACCACTACTACTTGAAAATAAAGTACCTCATATGTTTTGGGATAATGCCCTTTCATTTGCTATATACCTCTCAAATCGTACACCCACAGGTGCAAATGATTATAAAAGCCTCATCCAAGTCCTATCATCTCATGTGACCATACCATATGTCTTAAATTTGCCTCCAAAAATATTTGGGTGTGTTGCTTATATCCATATACAAAAACCATTTCGCACAAAGTTAGAACTTAGGGTTGAAAAATGTATTTTTCTGGGAATGAGAGCAAATCAGAAAGGTTATAAATGCTATAATCCAGGTACTAGAAAATTCTATACTACCATGGATGTTACTTTTTTAGAAAATGAGTCATTTTTTAACAAAATTCAAGATCCAATTCAGGAGGACAACAGTTATAATGAACCGGACTTTGATCTAACTTTTTTATCTGATCCACTAGTAGCTGATTTGGGTCCAGCATCAGTGGATTCGGGTATAGACCCAGCAGTTGATTTAGGTCCAGATCTAGCAAATAACTCGAGTCCAGCAGCAGTTGACTCGGGTTTGAAAAATGATGAAGGTTCTGAGCAACAAAATCCAGCAGAAATATGTCAGTTGGGTCATTCACAAAAATGGAATTAAGCCATGGATAGATCTTATTGAGGTAATACCACGAGAAGATAACAACGAGGTATATTCTTCTGAAACCCAGCCTAGATATTCTGTACGTGTTAATCGTAGCAAACCACCAAAAAGATACATCTCAGAAGATGGGACGAGTAAAGAAATAACATATTCAATTGCAAACTACACCTCAACTGAAAAATTGCCACAACCATTAAAGAATTTTGCAGACCAACTATCTTCTATCGCCATACCCAAAAAAGTTGAGGATGCCCTTAAAAGTAAAGAATGGACTAGAGCAATGACTATAAAAATGAAAGTCCTAGAAAAAAATTGTACATGGAAAATAGTTGATTTACCACCAGGAAAAAGAACAGTTGGTTTTAAATGGGTGTTTACAATCAAGTACAATACGGAGGGAAAAATTAAAAGATATAAAGCTAGGCTAGTGGAAAAATGGTATACACAAACCTATGGGGTTGACTTCCAGAAAACATTTTCTCTGGTTGCAAAATTAAATTCGATTCGAGTTTTATTATCCCTTGCAGCTAATTTTGACTGGCCATTACATCAATTTGATGTCAAAAATGCATTTCTTCATGGAGGCTTGGAAGAAGAAATTTACATGGAGCTGCCTCTCGGTTACAACCATATTGGATCGAAAAACAAAGTGTGTAAATTAGAAAAGACATTGTATGGTTTGAAACAGTCACCAAGAACATGGTTCGGAAGGTTTTGCAAGGCTATGAAAAACTATGGGTACAATCAAGGATATTCTGATCATACCATGTTCTTTAAAGGACTGAAGGTAAAATTGCAATTCTCATTATCTATGTAGATGATATGATTATAACATGCGATGAAAAAGTTGAAATTGAGAAACTTCAAATGAAGCTGTCGAAAGAATTTGAAACAAAAAATTTGGGAGGTCTAAAATACTTTCTAGGAATTGAAGTATCACGATAAAAAAAATATATATTTCTCTCTCAAATAAAATACGTTCTTGATCTCTTGGCCGAAACTGGCATGTTAGATTGTAAACTGGTTAGTACCCCAATGGAACAAAATGTGAAGTTTGAGATTTGTCCTGACCAATGTCCTACGAACAAAGAAAAATACCAAATGTTAGTTGGAAAATTAATATATCTGTCACATATTAGCCCTGACATAACTTATGCAGTGGAAGTAGTAAGTCAATTCATGCATAATCCAAGTGAAGATCTCATGGGAGCTGTCACACGTATCTTACGATATTTGAAGGGGACACCCGGCAAAGGAATCAAATTTGAGAAGAATAGACATACAAAGATTGAAGGATATACAGATGCAGATTGGGCAGAAAATATCATGGATAGGAAATCAACGTCGGGTTACTTTACTTTCGTTGGGGGGGACTTGGTAACATGGAGAAGTAAGAAGCAAAATGTAGTCGCCTTATCTAGTGCTGAAGCCGAATTTAGAGGCATAGTGAAAGGGATTTGCGAACTATTATGGCTACGAAAAATGATCAATGAATTAGAACTGGGAACGAAAAATGAGATGAAGTTGTATTGTGACAATAAGGCTGCAATTGACATTTCACATAATCCAGTGCAACATGACAGGACAAAACATATAGAGGCAGACAGACACTTTATTAAAGAAAAACTTAATTCTCACATTATTTCTCTTCCCTTTGTTAGATCAACAGAACAGGTGGTCGATATTTTAACTAAGGCGGTAGCGACTAAACTGTTTGAAGAAATGCTGGAGAAGATCGGAATGGTAGACATTTACGTACCCTCGTGAGGGGGAGTGTTAAGATTACACTCGGTTCCAGCATAACTTGGGGATCAAGCCGAATTCTCTAGAAGATCTATATCTACTCAAAAGAAGGAAAGAAGAAATTGAAGGATATCAATTATATCTAGTGAAATAGGCAATAGATAATATTTGATTATTTGTCATTATTCTAAGGATTTATTTCCATGTTTAGCATGATATACAAAATATTTTTGAATTGATAAATAGGCATGTAAGAGCTGTGTAATTCAATTAAGAAAGAAAAGAGATAAAAATAAGGAAGGGAAGGGAGATTCATGAGAGTCTTGTGTTCTTGAGTTGTTTTATTATTTTTGACAATTCTATTATTATTCTTGACACTTTTGCAACAACGTTAATGTTATTTAATTGCGATGTTAAAATATATTAATAATTAATGTTGATTTTCACTAAAACATTATTTTGATAATAATTAGTGAAATAACCAACTTTTAATTCTGAGTTTTGCGAGCAATAGTAAATATGATCCGTCTGTCTCAATATCTATTGATCTACTTCTAAACTATTATATTTCATATACGCTATAGCATTTTATTAATACATAAATATGTAATAATGCCATATATAAGAGTTCATTAAAGAAATACTACATACATAATAGAAATGATTTTTTGACCTTCACAAAATGAATCTGTCACACTCCAGATTTTTACCAGAGCGTGATTATAACATCATCGCACTTTTTTCTTGGTCCGTCAACCTACGTCGTTAATAAAAAAAAAGAAAACAAATAACAAAACAGAGTCAGCTACAAAATCCAGTAACTAATTATTTAACGATGTGCTTCTCTATAATTGACTTAATTTAACAACCATTCAAATAGACCAGATTAATCCACACAAATACCATCAAATTATGCACGCATATTTAACCAGCAATAGCACGTCGGTCTAGGTTATCCATAAAACCAGTCACATCATATTCACACATGTGTAACTCCTGTCACAGGTGATTCCCACATTCTCATAACACAATTCCTTAAACTGCCAATCCAATGGAAAATCTATCCAACATTGGAAGACCGCCAACTCGCTGAGAAGTCCAACTAACAGCGGGAGGCTACAATCACATATCAAATTCTAACCTCAGACTCGCTATCCCGTTAAATATGCCATCATAATTCAATATGCAACAGCAATATCAATATTCAAATCAACTATACAAAACGAAAATACATATTATAAAGAAGTCCGATTACCTAGTAGAGAGATCTTCAGAATTTCAAATCGAATTGCAACAATAATTTAAAATCACTACGACATAGTCAGAATTCAATCAGACATACAACCGAATAATCATTGATATCACCAATTTATTTGTAAAACACTTCTTTCATTTTAATATCTCTCTTTTTGTGGATGCGGAGCAAAAAAAAAAAGGGGAGCCAGATAGTATCTATGTGAGTCTAATTTGGGTATGAAAATTTATAAGAGAGAAATTAAAATGGAGAACGGTTAAGACAAAGAGATGCGGCAGTAATAAAATGAAATAAAGGGGTGCTGTTCAAACAGAGAGATTTATTTACATGAGTTCAATTTTAAGGATAACCGCCTAAAGGCGTCTTTTCCTTTATTTTAAATATTTATTTTATCTCTCCTCCTTATTAAGGAGCTTAAAGTCTAGATCCTGCAATGGTCCTGATTTACATGCTATAAATTCGGATTGAATCTGAACCCCCCAATCAAGTAATATGTCTTTCTTTAATTAAATATATCCTTAATATGTGTAGAAGTCTAACTTTAGTTAAAATTTGACCCGCAACATGTATCGTCACACATATTACCACATGTTCTTTCGTTTTGCACCGTTGAATTTGAATCAAAAATCGTGCAGATTAAATCCAACGAGCGTAATTTTTTTCGCTGGAGTTGGTGTCTCTTTCCCTGCAATTTTCTTTTTCCCGTCTCCCTCCCTGATCCCTTCCCCGCTCCTTCCCAAAAAAGAAAAGAAAAACCCTAGAGCGAGAGGAGGAGAGCGAACGACGATTATCTTCGGATAATCCTTTCTTCTACATGTAAAGAAAAAACCCTCCGCCATTTTCTTCGTTCTCTCTCTCGGTAGAGCACCGAACCCCAAACCTCCGCTCTCTCTTTCTCTTACCCAAGTATTGAGAACAACTCTCTCTCTCTGATCCGGAGCACCGAGCACAAACCCTCCTCCGTTGTCTCTCTCTCTGAGGACTGAAAACCCTAACCCTAGAGCAAAAATCGAAGAGGCAATGCAAATAACTTCTTTAAAGACGGTAACTAGCATCTCATTGCGACTTTTTTAGATATATCCGCCTCTTATTTCTTCCTGTCGTTTCAATTTTATTTCACCCTTACTTTCGCCTCTGATTTCCAGTAATTATTTCAATTTTATTTCTTTCCATTATTTCTTTCTTAGTACTGATACTCTTTAGGCGTTACAACAATTCAAAAGAATAATGGTAGTAGTAGCCTGGGAAAGAAATAAAGTCTCTCATAAATCACGATTTTCTTTTTTGAACTGTATATGGCAGATCTTGAATTACCAAAATAAAATTAGTTGATGACACAAATTGAGTGAGTAATCACATAAGATTTTGAACTCACAGCAACTAATAAATGACTAAGATCCTTGCGAGGAGTCGTACGAGTGTACACATCATTTTTCATGAACAAACTTCCATCTAATGATTATTTTTCTATTATTTTTATTAAATAACAATTTATTAAATTAGTTACCTGAAAGCTGGTATTCGAAGGAAACAATTGATCTATAAATTCTTTTGTATTATACATAGTACTCTCATTGTTTATTAAGAATCCTCAATTTTAGTACCTTTCTGTCAGAATAATTTTCAGTACCTGTCTAATTCCTAATTTCAAACTCAAAATGTGCTTCTGTTGTTATAAATTCAAAGTTTGAACTGAAGCTGATAATTAAGATTCTACTGGTACAACTTAGGAAAAATGAGTAGTAGACATTTGGTGGGAAAAAGATTCTTATCTAACCAGATGTAGTTGTATCACAGGCTGAAAGCAGGTGTGCACTTGTGTACGGTCAGATGAATGAGCCTCCTGGTGCCCGTGCTCGTGTTGTCTAACTGGTCTGACTGTCACTGAGCACTTCCGTGATGCTGAAGGTCAAGATGTGCTTCTCTTTATCGACAATATTTCCCGTTTTACTCAGGTTCTTTTTTTCTTAACCTGGATTTATTTATTTTGTACATGTATCTGATCTATATGCACCGTTTTAGGATTATGTATTTTACAAAATAAAATAAGCACTTTATGATTTGAAATTCGGTAATAAGGAAATTGGTTAACCCAAGTTCACAAAATTTTCAGTGAATTTGCCGAATTTCTGTTTTTTCGTCAATCTCTGTTGGAATGATGTGTAACGGTTTAACTTGCTTTCGTATCTGTTCCTCTTGGGCAACTTGAATGATCTTTTGAATAATTTATTTTTGACTGAAATATAGGCAAATTCAGAGGTTAAAATGAGTAGTACCTAGATTAATGAATAGTGCAATTTACTTGAACTTGATACCTTATAGACGGAGAATAGCAATAGGTTGGTAGAAATTGGAGATAACAACAAGATTACAAAAAGTAGAAATTGGAGATAACAACAAGATTACAAAAAATCGAAAGAGAAAAATTCATGGCAAATTGCTGGTTTAAAATTTGTATCAGGATTTGTATTTAATTGCATATTGGTGTTGGTTTCAATCTTGATATCTAACTAGAACAAATTATGAAGGTTTTGGTGAACCTGTAAAAACACTTGAATAATAACAGTTATTGTCAGTCTTTAGTTGAACCATTTATTTGTACTATTACTTGAATAATAATAGCTATTTTCAGAGCATTAAATGCAAAGGGAATAGCATATCAGAGCATTTAATTGCTTGTTAAGTTCAAATCAGGAATCATATTACCGTATCAGATGGAAACAATGCATAAAACTGATGTCGTGATGATGAAATGGGGACTGATATGCATATAAACCGGTACTGGTATGCATAGGAACCGGTACTAATACAATTCAGACCTGGTACAATACCGAAAAAGACACAACATGGTGAACTGGTACGGGAAGACCCGATACTGGTATGATACGGACCTGGTACAATTTGAAGACACGGTACTGGTACGGTTCTGGAATAACATGGCATGTGCTGGAGGTGGATTTCATATCTATTGATCCAACTTACATTTTGTTATTTTCAGTCATTTTAAATTGTTAGGGACTTTTCTGCTTTCTTGGAATCTTTTTCTTCTTTGTGAGCTCAATGTATTAGTATAAGGGACTGCGTACCAGTACCAGTAGAGTATGACAAAGTGGTACTGATAGATGCTTCAAGGGAAGTGTCTAAAAGAGCGGGATGGGGTGCAGCATTCTTCGATTGAAGGGACATCTGAAGGAAGTGTGGGGAGGACAAATTGATGGACCAAAGTTTCTTCACATGGGAAGCATGAATCACTGTGAGAGGCCTAGGATAGTTTATTTTTCCTTCTACTGTTAATTATTCTTTTCAGTACGACTATGTTTGAATTAATTTCAATGTACTTTTTCTTTTCAAGTAGAAGATGTAATGTAGGCGATGTAACAGTACGTACTTTCTTATCAATACAAATGCCCAAGGGATTCTCATAAAAAAAAAAGTATTGGGCTCTTTGTATTTATTTTATTTTAAAAATGTATTTGATTCTTGTATGTTTATTGCTAATAAAGTAAAAAAAATCCTAATATGAGAAAAATAAGAAAAAACTGAAGCAGTACCCACCTTGAAATTATTTTTAACTAATATATGAAAAATTACAACTTATAGTTACAAGAAACATAAAAACTTTAAAAGCATATTAATTTTTTTAACAATTTTATTAATAAAAATAATTGTATAATATTCCGTGACAAACAAACAGACTTTTATAATATAACTCCGTTGCAACGCACGGGCACGATACTAGTAAATGATTATAGACATAAATAATAAAATATAAAACCGGTTATATTATATTCCCAGCGGTTACTTCTTTTGTCATTTTAAAATGAATAACCGAAATATAATATATTAAGAGTAGAACTAGGGTGTTCTTAAGCTCACCAAGGTATTTGGTGAGCTTAAGTGCTTAACTTCAAAATATATCAAATTGGTTTTAAATAATAAATTTGAACTGTTGGAACTCGCCTACCTTACGGGTGATGCATCTACATGTGAAAATTTTAAACATTCGAATTAATTTGTTATAAAGTCAATCGGTCGAAATTATAAGGTCAATAAATTAATTTTAGTGCATTCATTTTTTTAACGTCTTTTGACCGCTTCACTTTATATTAAATTAATTCGAATGTTTAAAATTTTCACATGTAAACGTATCACTCGTAAGGTAGGTAGATTTCAACAGTTCAAATTCGTTATTTAAAATCAATTTGATGGATTTTGGAGTTAAGTTCATCAAACACCTTGGTGAGTTTAAGAACACCATAGTTCTACTCTTAAGATGTATTTCTTCACTTAATTTATCTTTCATTTTTTTTAAAACAGTAAGTATATTATAATAATTAAAATATTTTCAATATAAATAAAAATAACTAAATTTTTTGGGTTGTTACAGAATCCATCTCTATATATAATTTTGAACTTTCAGCAAAACAATCTTTTTATATCAAATGAAGGACCATTCTTTCATTGAGTTGCTACGTCAAGATGTTTTTGATCTGGGATGATGCTTGCATCGAGATTATATCACAACTTGATTTCTTTATAAGTTAGGATTAGATCTTTGCGCTATAGTAACCTCAAAATCATAATTATTTTAATATCCTCCAATATCCTAATTATATATTTGTATTAATATCAATTTATTGTTATAGTAATTGTGTATGGTTGTGTTTATCTTATATTGCTATTTGTTTCATCGACTTTTTTCTTGAAATTAAAGAGAAAGAAAAATGGCCTAATTTATACACAGCTCCATGAAGAGAAGACAGTAAATGTTATTTAGATGAAAGAACTGCTGATCGAACATGAGATTTGTGCGTCAATGCAAGGAAAGAATTAATAATGCACGATTACATTTTGACACACGCAAGTACGCAATAGGCTATATATATATCATGATAGCAGCAATGTGTTATATATAGTTTAAATCTGAGCCGTCTAATTTAGTTAGAGGCCTGAAATTTTTAACTCTACTGATTCATCTCAATATCTCCTGCCTACATGTCCATAACTCTAATATTATTATTATTATTATTATTATTAGAGGAGGGATTCAATTACACTCTTTTTTGGTGACACATCTTGACACCATATTTTTATAAGTTATTTTTACAATTTCATAATTCAAATAGTCGATCCAAAACGTTCAACGTGATGTCCATATTAAAATGTGTTTGGAGACCAAATTTTTCATTTTTTGAAAATTTATTACTATCTATTTAGAATTCTTTAAAAATATTATTTTTCAATGGTCCAAAATTACCTAAAAACAATAATTTTGTACACATCTTAATAAATACTAAAAAATTCCAAAAAATGTAAAATTTGGTCTCCAAGCACATTTTAATATGGAGATAATTTTGAATGGTTCAAATCGTCTGTTTAGATTTTAAAATTACAAAAATGACTTATAAAAACATGGTATCAAGATGTGTCACCATAAAATGATGTAATTGGATCCCTCCTCTTATTATTATTATTATTATTTAGATGGAGATTTGCAAAAAAAAAAAAAAAAAAAAACTTTAATTTCAAAAATCCTACATCCATGCAACTAATTAGCAATTGCTTTTAATACTAAAGCAGCGAATTTGATTGATTGTGAGAGAGTGAAAATAGAGATGAAAACTTTCATTTAGTAAAATCTTTCAAAATTTGTAATTACAATGCATTCATGTAAAAATTGAAAGTGTCAACTAAATTTTGCAATTCAATTTGCAAGTCTATGAAGATACTATTGCTACGTTGTCAATCTAACTTTGCACACATAATCACATATCAACCATTTTTTTTTTTCTGAGATTACATCCAACTAGCCAGCAGCTTCCATAGGTTTAATTTCCAGTTTATCTTTCTCGATCCTTTCTGGAAAGAAGCTAGAGCTTATTATTAAGTATTTTATTAAAATATTATATTTCATCAAGAGCAAATTAAAAAAAAATATTAGAATTGAAGAATCAAATAATTGATGAATTTACATTTTCCGAAATTTTTATTCATAAGAAATAAAATAAAATATTAAAAATAAGAAAGGTTACTGAAAAATTCTAAAAATAAGAAGGCAACGTTGCGATTTGAAGTTCCGTAGGGATTCCAAATAATCACGCACCTCACGCAAAAAAATAAAAAAATAAGTGGGACTCCAAATGAGAACAAATCTGGAAAATAAAACTCTAAAAATGGAACTCCAAATAAGACAAGCAATTGGAAAAAATAAAAATAAAATTCTAAAGTGGAACTCCATATCCTACCAACGACCCGAATTATTTTTTTTAAGTCCCGTCACTATCTCTATCTTCCTCCAAAACGCTCCTTTTTATTTTGAAATTTATCTGGCTACTCCTCACAAAATTATTATGGCTGCTCCTCAAAATGCTCCTTTTTATTTTGAAATGGTTTAGAGACTATGTTGACTTAAATTGCATATTTTTAGCGGAATGTGTTTAATACTTGGAGTTTTGGTAGGATTTGTTGAAATGGGTATAGGTCAGGGTATGATTTGGAGTCCCACTTTAGAATTTTATTTATTTTATTGTTTGTCTTATTTGGAGTCTCACTTTGGAAAAAAAAATTCGGATTTTGTTCTCATTTGGAGTCCCACTTTTATTTTTTTTTATTTTTTTTGGCATGAGATGCGTGATTATTTGAAGTCCTGCGGGGAATTCAAATTGTAATGTTGCCTTTTTTCTTTTTCTTTTTAATTCTCCCATATCCTTTCTTATTTTTAATATTTTATTTATTTTATTTCTTATGAATAAAAATTTCGGTTACATTTTGGACCTTCAATTCATCAAAGATAATTGATCTGGTGCACTTAATACAAATAATTTGCTAATTCAAACTAAAGTAAGAAGATTAATTTTCACACATCAGGCAATGTAACATTTATTTTCTTCTTGATTTCCTTTTCTAGCACCAATTTGGGATTGAGTTCATCCATTTTCTATATCTTGAATTAGGATTAATCTTTCTTTCACTCTTCCTTTGTTTCTTCTTGCCATCAAACTGGTCAATTTGTTTTTCCTTCTCTTCTTGCTCTTTGTCCTGGAAAAAAAAAATACAAAAATGGATGATGTAGTCTCAGTGCTAATTAGTGTTTGTAACATGAATCACCAATGAAGCTACGCTGTGGAACAAGTACTGTAGGGGCAATGGTACCAACTTAGCTGTTACTGGTACAGCTACTGGTATTAGGGGCACGGGTACTGTTAAGATGTAAATGTTTACTGGTATTGTTTCTTAGGGGTTCAAGTGATGTTGTGGTTGGATCTTGCCTATAGATTAGGCTTGTAATCAGATGTAATTGAATATATTCCTGAACCCATAAAGTTTTGAATATATTCCTGGCAGCCTCTGCCAGTTGATTTTCAAAAAAATAAAAAATAAATAAAAAACATGAATCACCAAAGGTAACAAATGGTGTTAGAACTTTCCATTAGTTGATAAATGACAACTAAAAAGAACAAAATATGAATAGAATTAATTTAATGGCCATGAGCTCAATTTTTTTTTTTTTAGTTCACAAAAGTCGTGTGTTTGTTGCTGATTAACTTTGGTAGTTCCGGCTGTAGCCGATTTGCTAGTGTCTCAGTAATGATCTTTACTGCCGTGTTGATGAGACTGATCGATCGACAGTCTCATATGGTGGCTGCAAGCAGTGCTGTGAAAGTCCATAATCAGTCTGGTCGTCCTTTATAATTGGCCAGAATTCTTTGTAGAACTCAATTGGAAGTCCGTAGTCCGTTTGGTCCGTTGGACTTTCCCTTCGACATTGGTTGATGGTCAGCTATATTTCTATCTGTGTTATAGGGTTGTTTAGATGTCGAAATTCCTAGGTGAATGTCGATCCGACCCTGCCACAGAGATTGAACGGTGTGTTATGTGTGTTGCTCTGGCCTAATAGGTTTTTGAAGTGACTATGGATATAACCGATATATTGTTGGAGGTTATGCTGGCTAACAATTGTTCCGTTGTCTGCCCGAATTATTACCGGAGAATTTTGTTTTTTGCGTCCGTTTGCCACTGCATGGAAATATTTGGTGTTCTTGTCCCCCCAGCTTGAGCCACGTACAACCCGATCTCTGTTTCCATCTCATGATTTCTTTCTGGCATGCCATTGCAAAGACATTTTTACGGAACCTAATGCGTCGGCTCTACACAATGGGGTTATGCTAAAATGACTAAAAAACACAAAATTAATTAATTGCATTCCTATGAAAACCGCTAACTAGCCTACTGTTTTTGGTCATTTTCTAAGTCAAAACATGACCATTTTTTACTATAGTTTCACACCCTATAAGGGTTGGTGGTTGTTTAATTTGTAGATTGGGTGACCGTTGGGGCACCATTAATGAGATGTGGCATCTCAGCAGCCGAGTAGTACAGGAATAAGGACTCTATAGAGCTTTTTAGGCGGTGGGCATGCGTACGTATGGGATGATGGGTGTTGTTACGTTGGACGCTATCATTACACCGGGGGCACCGCTGATGTAATTGGTGAGTTTTTGGTATGTGCATGCATGCGCCTTGTCAGACCGCTATGTTGTTTTGGGAAGCGATGCCTCACCTCTCTGGCTTGCTTTGGTTGGTGTCTCCTTTCTGATGCCACCTGAAACCATCCATCTCCGAGCGGTATCGCCTTGCGTTGCACCATGGAATCGCCTCTCAGATCGCCTGTTTAATGGGTAGCAGAGCTTAACAGGTCCCAAATAAAATTTAATTAATGTCAGTTTTTTCAACTACCTGATCACACCTGTTTTGACAACTCACAATTAAAGAATTTTCACTGCTAAACCATGTGCAGAAACACACTGTTCTGTGTGTTATTAGCTGTAATATATAAAAGTTTTTCAACTAAATCGGCTTATGTTAATTGATAAATCCGCAATATACCTTTCAAGGTACTTTAGAATGGAACTTATTTGATTTTGACTGAAAGGAAAAAAAAGGTAATAAATCAGTATAATACGAGTTGATTTAATCAAACTGATAAGTTCATATTATGCAATGTTAGGATTTTTCTGAAAATACCAGTCGGTACATACAGAAAGGCAATAAACGTACCTGCATTGATATTTCATTGTGATCTTCAATCTGAGTTGCTCGTTTAGTTTCCTGTAGTTTCTCTTCTAGAGTGCATTTACAGCCTTTGACAGTTAGTTTTTTGGATAATTCAGATCTCTCTTCTTCTAACCCTTGTGTTAACTGACAAAAAAGCAACAACATTGAATCAACAAAAGAAGGAGATACAACATCTATCCATGTTCCTTTAAATCCCTTATTCAAATACTCATCAAATCCAAGTAACATTTCATATTTTTCTACTTTTAAGAAAAGAAATCCAATAAATGAATTAATGCAAACAACTTTTTATTAAAGATCAAAGAACAGTGAATTTCTTTTTACATGGAAGGAACTTCTATTTTTTTTCTTAGCAATTGGAAGGCCAGAATGTACTACTCTCTTAGAGCATCTCCAACGGTAATTGCTTATGGATTGCTTATGCTGATGTGTCAATTATTTTTGTAATTGCTGGGTTGTATGGTTATTGCTTATTTAGCAATTTTATTTTTGTAATTGCTGGGTTGTATGGCTATTGCTTATTTAGCAATTGTTGGAAAGAATTGCTTAATAAGAAATGATTTTCTAAGAATGAGTTGGCTAAATGTTTAATTTTTATTGGTCAACTGTTTCATTCTCAATTGTTTAATTGATTGCACCAATATAGGAGTGGATTGCTTAATTTTTAAAATTTTCATAATTATTATTTAGCAATTCCTTTTCAATTGCTGGATTGGAGATGCTCTTACAAAGTAAAGAAAAAGAAAATGAAACACCAAAAATGGCATGAATATCACCTTCAACACTCGTCTCTCAACAGTAGTCACTCTTTCCATAAGAGATCCTTTGAGAGTTACTTCTTCAAGAACAGTAGATAGATCTTTGCATGGATCGCACTCATGATCCATTTCTTCTATTGATACTGGTAAATTCATCTGTGCTTCTATGTAATTGAGCTGTGTGTAAGCATCAAAAGCCCTTAATATCAGCCAACTGTACATGCAACATTACTGATTGAGACTAGGCTTTTCTTATTTTTTTTTTTTTTTTAGATAGCCTTTTTTATTTGCTTGATTATTTTGTAAGTTCAGGCAAGGATAATTCCAAATAGTATTTGCTTACTAATATGCACTGATCTATTATATCTAATTTTGTCATCAAATAGGTAATTTACCTAAATAAGAATTTCCTGAATTGAAGATGAACAATTATGAATTTAAGGACATAATTTCTGTATGTTAAACGAAAGAAAAATTTGACAATAGGTTCAACAGAGAACTCTCAACTAGAAAGAAAAATTATCTCTTTGAGAAACAAAAAATTGCTGAGTACCAGATGTTCCAAATGATCAAGCCTTTGTATAATAGGCAAATTGACCTCCATTTTCTGGCAAACTGTGTTCAGATGAAGTCTGACATGCAATAAGTTTCAGTTTCTGGGGTTATATACAGAGAAAAGAAGGTTCTTATTTATAGGACAAATTTTGGTATCGTATTTAGTACATATATTTTGCACCAGACAACCAATTTCGGTTGCATACCGGTAGCATCTTAATTTTTGACAATTGTCATCAAATCTTGTTTAAATAAAAAAGTTAAATTTGTAGATATGTTGTACACTATTTGAGTATGGTGTATATTAACTTGATATAATTTGCAATTTGATTGGTAATAAGATAAAATGCTTTATCAGGTATACACTTAAATTCACAAAAAAATTAAACATTTGAGGTGTTTACATTTGCGAGTGTTTCTTTCATTTTATCTAATTGCTTGAGCTGTTAAGAGCAGAAACCTCAGAAGAAACAGGAAGACGGAATAAGAGAAATAGTTTTGAACCATAATTGAATAAAAGAAAAAAGAAATGAAATGAGAATTAGGTGGGTATGTGTTAGGTGAAACTGAAATCCTTTTTAACTGTTCTAGAAAAAGATAACATTATGTTTGTCAATATATATAATTGCACCACCCAACAATTCGAACACTGACATTTTGATAATGATAGGGAAATATACTAACCCAACAAGCAAAGTTTATAATTATAATTATATGACGTGGAAATTTATATATAAATGTTAACAGGGCTTTCTTTCAGTTGGGTTCTGATTAAAAATGGCACGATCTAAAAAACAAGGCCTGGTTGAATTAGGGTCAAATTGTATATGGGCTTTATGAAAGCTATGCAATATATGATGAATATGTTTTGGGACTCATATTGGATGACATATCAATTTATGAAACTATTGGCAGGTTTCAGGAGACTAGTTAAGTACCCGTGCTCTGCAACGGGATGAAATAACTTTTAAGTAGCGATATAAAATGAAGAGGAGGGTTTCAATGCCTCATACGCATTATATTTTGTCTTCGTTTTTAAAGTCTAAATTGTCGATCCGAATCGTTCAACATGATATCCATACTAAAAATATAATTAGGGATGGAATTTTATAATTTTTGAAATAGTTTTACTATTTTTTAAGATGGGCAGAAAATCACTGTTTGTTAACAGTCCAAAAATAGTGATTTTGTATCTATCTTAAAAAATAGTAAAAAAAAAAATCAAAAAAATATAAAATTTCATCTTCATGCATATTTGTAGTCTGTTGATTTTCATACATGCCTTTAGTTTCTTTTACTTTCTTAGTTTTTTAGTTATTTCTTTCATTATTTCCTATCATGTTATTTTTCATTTTTTGTTTTTCTTTTGTACATTTATTATGTAAAAAACTTACACCACTGATGTCTTCGATTAATGAAATCTAGAGGCGTGACCTATACATTTCTATTTTAAAAAAATGAGTAAAGTATTTTGTAGCTCAATAAAATGTAATTAATTTAAGAATTAATAGTATTACATTATTGTAATTTTTTACTTTGAAAAAAATATTAATGACAATATATATAGTTCAATGCAGCTATTTGATAAAAAAAATGAACTTAGTATTTTAGATTTTAGATGCTTTTATGTATTAATGTGTTTGTTTCATTCTGAGAAGTTACATACTGACACGTTATTTTATATTTTAGGAGTTATGTACTCAGACATTCTTTTAGTTATTTTGTTGTGGCTATCTTTTCAATTTCTTTACATTTTTATAATCTATAAGAAAAGTAATATTCCCAACTTACTTTCATCTGATGAAATAGTCAAAATTAATTATTGATTTTTTTATAGTGTCTGAGGTGAGGAATTTGATTTCTGAGATGCACGTAAAAAAAAAATTATGAGAATATTTAATAACCAATATTCATAGTAAGCTTTGTGTTTCTAAGATGCACGTAGAATTTGATTTGACCCTTTATATAAAGTTTTATCATACAAAAATATTATAAACATGGCACAATTATAATTAGTATTTATGCTTTAATTTTTTTTATTGAGCAACAATAAGCAATATAATAATTTCAATATGATCTAAATATTTTATAAAGATACCTTTTATTTTTTGCAAGTGCAGCTTTCATCTAATGCTATAGTTTGTTATTATTTCGTTGATTATTCAGATTAAGAATTCTGCACAATTAGATGCTGTTTTGTCTTTTCTAACTTAGGAAATAAATGTCAAGCCATTTTCAGGTTACTAAAGATTAAATTGCCTTAAATAATTGCAAAGTTAGAATTAATATAAGGTACCTTTGTATATCCAGTATATAAATAGTTATCATTTTTAGAGAAAAATAACCTGATGACACAATCAGCTTAAATAAACAACTTAATAACAAGTAATGTTCACTATCGGACACTTGATCTTGTCTCTCTTGCCACTTCTTTAATTTCTTTCCTTGTTTCATGTATCTGAAATCAAGTGAGGCGCCATCCCTACCAAAATAAACTTTATCTTAGATGATAATCTTAACATCTTCATAATCGAATAAAAACAAAAAAATTACAAGTGCATACAAATGCATACATAAAATTTCTGTAGTAAATAATAATTGTGTACAAGTACAAACTGGTACAGACTAAACTTTTAGTCAAAAGTATTTGCCATATGTTTGTGTTGCTGTTATATCGAAATACAAACCACAAATTTCAGACTGTAACCAGATCAGACCAATCCTAATTCATCATTTTTTGTGAAATCTTGTCAGCAATAAAAGCACATTATAATAATCCATGGGAATTTTGTCTAATACTCTGTAGAGATTAGTAAGAATTCAGAAAAATGTCAGGGAAGTAATTACCTTGTAGAGATCCAAGAGGATGTTGTCAAGGGATTCTTGGACCTGATCAGAGCAGTGATTTCTGAGAGACTTGATGGCATCGATCGCTTCTTCAGCTCGATTCTGCTGCTTCATCACTATGGCCACATCTTTTAACGCACTGTCGACCCGATCTCCTTCATTTATTGCCGACCAAAATAGCATGATTGCTCGGTTTGGTCCTTGTCTACCAGCTGAAAAATTGAAATTAAAAATTTGTTAGAACTGAATTTTTTTATTAATAAATACAAAAGAACTTAAGTAGGAGAATCATACCACGAATTTATTCAATAAACACCATATAAGCCACTCTATCAGACCTTCTATAAGACAGATTCGGAAAGTAACTTAAAGAAAGACTAATTCTTGAAAATTGTAAGTGAAATTAGGGTCCTAAATTTCATGGAAGGATTTTTTTACCTGCATAAATATATTGATCAAATTTCAACTGAGATACATGACAGATCAATATGTATGAACAATAAAATGATCATTTTTCTTATTACATCTTACAAATGCTTTAATTAGTGCATATAATGTACACTATAAAGGGTTTTTTGAAGTACACAATAAGAAATGATAAGGCATAACTAAACTATTCCATTTCAAATTCCCTTGGTCCGGAAAATGAGTATAAAGATGCTATTTAGATTATCGAATTTTAATTCACATCAGGTTCTGTCAAAATGGGTTACCTTACCAGTAAACAGCACAAACAAGGGAAACCACACCACTAAAAGTTAAAAGATTACAACTCTACAAATATGCATCAACTGTTAGTTCTGCAATTAGCCTCCAATGCATCTAACTGAGTATTATTCTTCAAACAACCAACAAAACTACAAATTCCATACTTGTATGAACATACCAATATCACGCATAATTAATGCCTTAGTGGTCCACATCATGTAAACATAGCATCCCAACAGATTACTGCATAACAGCCCCAAAGAGGTAAAAAATAAACAAAAGCAGCTGGTATCGTAATCTTTTCACCAACAATTGCTCAGGTATTATAGTAGTTACATCAAGTACCCCTACCATTACTAAATGGATACCTTGATTTTGAAAATCTTTATCTGTTTTGACAAAGCCGGCAACTAAAGCCCTTGGAAGAGCCCTCAGTCAATCATCCCGACTCAAATCAATCACACGGCATTGCGCCTAAAACATTGTTTAGAAGATTCTCCTTTGCATATATAGCGGACCATTGTGCCCATCAAATAGCCACAGATAAAAAAAAATTAACTCATTACTGACCTTGATGCCCATCAAACGCTCCCCGGTTCTCTAAAAGAGATGCTTCTCAGCCACAATAAAAATCCACTATAAACCCACCCTTGCATATATATACTGGTAACAGACTTCAATACAAACTTGAAACAGTAAACATGAAAAGAAAATACAAGGACTGAATAAGGGTTAAATAAGGAAATATTTGCAAAAGCAACTGAAAATCTTGACTGAAGTGGCCACTACTTGGTATAAATCATTCATTCAGATGTATTCGAGTAAAATATAAAAGCATAGTAAACAAAGTAAGGTTTAGTTACCAAAGCAGCAAGGTGTGCTTTTGGAGAATCCCCGTCGATCTTCAACCTGGAAATAGGAAATTCGGGAAGGTGGCCTGACTGCTCCTTCCTGAGTTGGTCACTGGGCCCACATAGTAGTAGATCTGCTTGTGCTAAATACAACCCGTCTGATAAGTC
>CAXKVR010000657.1:2500-41373 GCA_964058845.1 Carex sylvatica
AAACCCTAAACCCTAAACCCTAAACCCTAAACCCTAAACCCTAAACCCTAAACCCTAAACCCTAAACCCTAAACCCTAAACCCTAAACCCTAAACCCTAAACCCTAAACCCTAAACCCTAAACCCTAAACCCTAAACCCTAAACCCTAAACCCTAAACCCTAAACCCTAAACCCTAAACCCTAAACCCTAAACCCTAAACCCTAAACCCTAAACCCTAAACCCTAAACCCTAAACCCTAAACCCTAAACCCTAAACCCTAAACCCTAAACCCTAAACCCTAAACCCTAAACCCTAAACCCTAAACCCTAAACCCTAAACCCTAAACCCTAAACCCTAAACCCTAAACCCTAAACCCTAAACCCTAAACCCTAAACCCTAAACCCTAAACCCTAAACCCTAAACCCTAAACCCTAAACCCTAAACCCTAAACCCTAAACCCTAAACCCTAAACCCTAAACCCTAAACCCTAAACCCTAAACCCTAAACCCTAAACCCTAAACCCTAAACCCTAAACCCTAAACCCTAAACCCTAAACCCTAAACCCTAAACCCTAAACCCTAAACCCTAAACCCTAAACCCTAAACCCTAAACCCTAAACCCTAAACCCTAAACCCTAAACCCTAAACCCTAAACCCTAAACCCTAAACCCTAAACCCTAAACCCTAAACCCTAAACCCTAAACCCTAAACCCTAAACCCTAAACCCTAAACCCTAAACCCTAAACCCTAAACCCTAAACCCTAAACCCTAAACCCTAAACCCTAAACCCTAAACCCTAAACCCTAAACCCTAAACCCTAAACCCTAAACCCTAAACCCTAAACCCTAAACCCTAAACCCTAAACCCTAAACCCTAAACCCTAAACCCTAAACCCTAAACCCTAAACCCTAAACCCTAAACCCTAAACCCTAAACCCTAAACCCTAAACCCTAAACCCTAAACCCTAAACCCTAAACCCTAAACCCTAAACCCTAAACCCTAAACCCTAAACCCTAAACCCTAAACCCTAAACCCTAAACCCTAAACCCTAAACCCTAAACCCTAAACCCTAAACCCTAAACCCTAAACCCTAAACCCTAAACCCTAAACCCTAAACCCTAAACCCTAAACCCTAAACCCTAAACCCTAAACCCTAAACCCTAAACCCTAAACCCTAAACCCTAAACCCTAAACCCTAAACCCTAAACCCTAAACCCTAAACCCTAAACCCTAAACCCTAAACCCTAAACCCTAAACCCTAAACCCTAAACCCTAAACCCTAAACCCTAAACCCTAAACCCTAAACCCTAAACCCTAAACCCTAAACCCTAAACCCTAAACCCTAAACCCTAAACCCTAAACCCTAAACCCTAAACCCTAAACCCTAAACCCTAAACCCTAAACCCTAAACCCTAAACCCTAAACCCTAAACCCTAAACCCTAAACCCTAAACCCTAAACCCTAAACCCTAAACCCTAAACCCTAAACCCTAAACCCTAAACCCTAAACCCTAAACCCTAAACCCTAAACCCTAAACCCTAAACCCTAAACCCTAAACCCTAAACCCTAAACCCTAAACCCTAAACCCTAAACCCTAAACCCTAAACCCTAAACCCTAAACCCTAAACCCTAAACCCTAAACCCTAAACCCTAAACCCTAAACCCTAAACCCTAAACCCTAAACCCTAAACCCTAAACCCTAAACCCTAAACCCTAAACCCTAAACCCTAAACCCTAAACCCTAAACCCTAAACCCTAAACCCTAAACCCTAAACCCTAAACCCTAAACCCTAAACCCTAAACCCTAAACCCTAAACCCTAAACCCTAAACCCTAAACCCTAAACCCTAAACCCTAAACCCTAAACCCTAAACCCTAAACCCTAAACCCTAAACCCTAAACCCTAAACCCTAAACCCTAAACCCTAAACCCTAAACCCTAAACCCTAAACCCTAAACCCTAAACCCTAAACCCTAAACCCTAAACCCTAAACCCTAAACCCTAAACCCTAAACCCTAAACCCTAAACCCTAAACCCTAAACCCTAAACCCTAAACCCTAAACCCTAAACCCTAAACCCTAAACCCTAAACCCTAAACCCTAAACCCTAAACCCTAAACCCTAAACCCTAAACCCTAAACCCTAAACCCTAAACCCTAAACCCTAAACCCTAAACCCTAAACCCTAAACCCTAAACCCTAAACCCTAAACCCTAAACCCTAAACCCTAAACCCTAAACCCTAAACCCTAAACCCTAAACCCTAAACCCTAAACCCTAAACCCTAAACCCTAAACCCTAAACCCTAAACCCTAAACCCTAAACCCTAAACCCTAAACCCTAAACCCTAAACCCTAAACCCTAAACCCTAAACCCTAAACCCTAAACCCTAAACCCTAAACCCTAAACCCTAAACCCTAAACCCTAAACCCTAAACCCTAAACCCTAAACCCTAAACCCTAAACCCTAAACCCTAAACCCTAAACCCTAAACCCTAAACCCTAAACCCTAAACCCTAAACCCTAAACCCTAAACCCTAAACCCTAAACCCTAAACCCTAAACCCTAAACCCTAAACCCTAAACCCTAAACCCTAAACCCTAAACCCTAAACCCTAAACCCTAAACCCTAAACCCTAAACCCTAAACCCTAAACCCTAAACCCTAAACCCTAAACCCTAAACCCTAAACCCTAAACCCTAAACCCTAAACCCTAAACCCTAAACCCTAAACCCTAAACCCTAAACCCTAAACCCTAAACCCTAAACCCTAAACCCTAAACCCTAAACCCTAAACCCTAAACCCTAAACCCTAAACCCTAAACCCTAAACCCTAAACCCTAAACCCTAAACCCTAAACCCTAAACCCTAAACCCTAAACCCTAAACCCTAAACCCTAAACCCTAAACCCTAAACCCTAAACCCTAAACCCTAAACCCTAAACCCTAAACCCTAAACCCTAAACCCTAAACCCTAAACCCTAAACCCTAAACCCTAAACCCTAAACCCTAAACCCTAAACCCTAAACCCTAAACCCTAAACCCTAAACCCTAAACCCTAAACCCTAAACCCTAAACCCTAAACCCTAAACCCTAAACCCTAAACCCTAAACCCTAAACCCTAAACCCTAAACCCTAAACCCTAAACCCTAAACCCTAAACCCTAAACCCTAAACCCTAAACCCTAAACCCTAAACCCTAAACCCTAAACCCTAAACCCTAAACCCTAAACCCTAAACCCTAAACCCTAAACCCTAAACCCTAAACCCTAAACCCTAAACCCTAAACCCTAAACCCTAAACCCTAAACCCTAAACCCTAAACCCTAAACCCTAAACCCTAAACCCTAAACCCTAAACCCTAAACCCTAAACCCTAAACCCTAAACCCTAAACCCTAAACCCTAAACCCTAAACCCTAAACCCTAAACCCTAAACCCTAAACCCTAAACCCTAAACCCTAAACCCTAAACCCTAAACCCTAAACCCTAAACCCTAAACCCTAAACCCTAAACCCTAAACCCTAAACCCTAAACCCTAAACCCTAAACCCTAAACCCTAAACCCTAAACCCTAAACCCTAAACCCTAAACCCTAAACCCTAAACCCTAAACCCTAAACCCTAAACCCTAAACCCTAAACCCTAAACCCTAAACCCTAAACCCTAAACCCTAAACCCTAAACCCTAAACCCTAAACCCTAAACCCTAAACCCTAAACCCTAAACCCTAAACCCTAAACCCTAAACCCTAAACCCTAAACCCTAAACCCTAAACCCTAAACCCTAAACCCTAAACCCTAAACCCTAAACCCTAAACCCTAAACCCTAAACCCTAAACCCTAAACCCTAAACCCTAAACCCTAAACCCTAAACCCTAAACCCTAAACCCTAAACCCTAAACCCTAAACCCTAAACCCTAAACCCTAAACCCTAAACCCTAAACCCTAAACCCTAAACCCTAAACCCTAAACCCTAAACCCTAAACCCTAAACCCTAAACCCTAAACCCTAAACCCTAAACCCTAAACCCTAAACCCTAAACCCTAAACCCTAAACCCTAAACCCTAAACCCTAAACCCTAAACCCTAAACCCTAAACCCTAAACCCTAAACCCTAAACCCTAAACCCTAAACCCTAAACCCTAAACCCTAAACCCTAAACCCTAAACCCTAAACCCTAAACCCTAAACCCTAAACCCTAAACCCTAAACCCTAAACCCTAAACCCTAAACCCTAAACCCTAAACCCTAAACCCTAAACCCTAAACCCTAAACCCTAAACCCTAAACCCTAAACCCTAAACCCTAAACCCTAAACCCTAAACCCTAAACCCTAAACCCTAAACCCTAAACCCTAAACCCTAAACCCTAAACCCTAAACCCTAAACCCTAAACCCTAAACCCTAAACCCTAAACCCTAAACCCTAAACCCTAAACCCTAAACCCTAAACCCTAAACCCTAAACCCTAAACCCTAAACCCTAAACCCTAAACCCTAAACCCTAAACCCTAAACCCTAAACCCTAAACCCTAAACCCTAAACCCTAAACCCTAAACCCTAAACCCTAAACCCTAAACCCTAAACCCTAAACCCTAAACCCTAAACCCTAAACCCTAAACCCTAAACCCTAAACCCTAAACCCTAAACCCTAAACCCTAAACCCTAAACCCTAAACCCTAAACCCTAAACCCTAAACCCTAAACCCTAAACCCTAAACCCTAAACCCTAAACCCTAAACCCTAAACCCTAAACCCTAAACCCTAAACCCTAAACCCTAAACCCTAAACCCTAAACCCTAAACCCTAAACCCTAAACCCTAAACCCTAAACCCTAAACCCTAAACCCTAAACCCTAAACCCTAAACCCTAAACCCTAAACCCTAAACCCTAAACCCTAAACCCTAAACCCTAAACCCTAAACCCTAAACCCTAAACCCTAAACCCTAAACCCTAAACCCTAAACCCTAAACCCTAAACCCTAAACCCTAAACCCTAAACCCTAAACCCTAAACCCTAAACCCTAAACCCTAAACCCTAAACCCTAAACCCTAAACCCTAAACCCTAAACCCTAAACCCTAAACCCTAAACCCTAAACCCTAAACCCTAAACCCTAAACCCTAAACCCTAAACCCTAAACCCTAAACCCTAAACCCTAAACCCTAAACCCTAAACCCTAAACCCTAAACCCTAAACCCTAAACCCTAAACCCTAAACCCTAAACCCTAAACCCTAAACCCTAAACCCTAAACCCTAAACCCTAAACCCTAAACCCTAAACCCTAAACCCTAAACCCTAAACCCTAAACCCTAAACCCTAAACCCTAAACCCTAAACCCTAAACCCTAAACCCTAAACCCTAAACCCTAAACCCTAAACCCTAAACCCTAAACCCTAAACCCTAAACCCTAAACCCTAAACCCTAAACCCTAAACCCTAAACCCTAAACCCTAAACCCTAAACCCTAAACCCTAAACCCTAAACCCTAAACCCTAAACCCTAAACCCTAAACCCTAAACCCTAAACCCTAAACCCTAAACCCTAAACCCTAAACCCTAAACCCTAAACCCTAAACCCTAAACCCTAAACCCTAAACCCTAAACCCTAAACCCTAAACCCTAAACCCTAAACCCTAAACCCTAAACCCTAAACCCTAAACCCTAAACCCTAAACCCTAAACCCTAAACCCTAAACCCTAAACCCTAAACCCTAAACCCTAAACCCTAAACCCTAAACCCTAAACCCTAAACCCTAAACCCTAAACCCTAAACCCTAAACCCTAAACCCTAAACCCTAAACCCTAAACCCTAAACCCTAAACCCTAAACCCTAAACCCTAAACCCTAAACCCTAAACCCTAAACCCTAAACCCTAAACCCTAAACCCTAAACCCTAAACCCTAAACCCTAAACCCTAAACCCTAAACCCTAAACCCTAAACCCTAAACCCTAAACCCTAAACCCTAAACCCTAAACCCTAAACCCTAAACCCTAAACCCTAAACCCTAAACCCTAAACCCTAAACCCTAAACCCTAAACCCTAAACCCTAAACCCTAAACCCTAAACCCTAAACCCTAAACCCTAAACCCTAAACCCTAAACCCTAAACCCTAAACCCTAAACCCTAAACCCTAAACCCTAAACCCTAAACCCTAAACCCTAAACCCTAAACCCTAAACCCTAAACCCTAAACCCTAAACCCTAAACCCTAAACCCTAAACCCTAAACCCTAAACCCTAAACCCTAAACCCTAAACCCTAAACCCTAAACCCTAAACCCTAAACCCTAAACCCTAAACCCTAAACCCTAAACCCTAAACCCTAAACCCTAAACCCTAAACCCTAAACCCTAAACCCTAAACCCTAAACCCTAAACCCTAAACCCTAAACCCTAAACCCTAAACCCTAAACCCTAAACCCTAAACCCTAAACCCTAAACCCTAAACCCTAAACCCTAAACCCTAAACCCTAAACCCTAAACCCTAAACCCTAAACCCTAAACCCTAAACCCTAAACCCTAAACCCTAAACCCTAAACCCTAAACCCTAAACCCTAAACCCTAAACCCTAAACCCTAAACCCTAAACCCTAAACCCTAAACCCTAAACCCTAAACCCTAAACCCTAAACCCTAAACCCTAAACCCTAAACCCTAAACCCTAAACCCTAAACCCTAAACCCTAAACCCTAAACCCTAAACCCTAAACCCTAAACCCTAAACCCTAAACCCTAAACCCTAAACCCTAAACCCTAAACCCTAAACCCTAAACCCTAAACCCTAAACCCTAAACCCTAAACCCTAAACCCTAAACCCTAAACCCTAAACCCTAAACCCTAAACCCTAAACCCTAAACCCTAAACCCTAAACCCTAAACCCTAAACCCTAAACCCTAAACCCTAAACCCTAAACCCTAAACCCTAAACCCTAAACCCTAAACCCTAAACCCTAAACCCTAAACCCTAAACCCTAAACCCTAAACCCTAAACCCTAAACCCTAAACCCTAAACCCTAAACCCTAAACCCTAAACCCTAAACCCTAAACCCTAAACCCTAAACCCTAAACCCTAGGCCCTAGGCCCTAGGCCCTAGGCCCTAGGCCCTAAGGCCTAAGCCCTAAGCCCTAAGGCCTAGGCCCTAGGCCCTAAGCCCTAGGCCCTAGGCCCTAAGCCCTAAGCCCTAAGCCCTAAGCCCTACGCCCTACGCCCTAAGCCCTAAGCCCTAAGCCCTAAGCCCTAAGCCCTAAGCCCTAAGCCCTAAGCCCTAAGCCCTAAGCCCTAAGCCCTAAGCCCTAAGCCCTAAGCCCTAAGCCCTAAGCCCTAAGCCCTAAGCCCTAAGCCCTAAGCCCTAAGCCCTAAGCCCTAAGCCCTACGCCCTACGCCCTACGCCCTACGCCCTAAGCCCTAAGCCCTAATTCTAGTTTTTTCACTAGTGGAAGGGAGATTTCTTGAGAGTCTTCTGTTCTTTTTATTATTTCCAGCATAATTTGACAGAGAAGAACAACATTTATCAAAAACATGCGTTTCTGTTTGAAGAGGGTTCTTTGGCACGCTGAATAAAATTGAAGAGGAGCCGGGTCCGCTTCAGAGGAGGGAGCAGGCTTAGTAGGTGCTTTGGGCTGCCTCGAATAAGTAGCAAAAAGGACACGATCCGGTCCAATGCAAGTTGTACTTGAAAGAAGGATGGAACCAACTAGGAGTGGAATCGTGCCAATTGGGGAGGGGAGCGGATCAGCTGCTGCAATGGAAGTACTCAAAATTTTTAAGGGGCCAGCGGATGAGCTCGGTTAAGGGATCAAAGGTGCAGATGGCTGTTGAGGAGAAATAGTGGGAAGGACCGGATCAGCTGTGGCATTTGTATGATGACACTTGTGTTGGTTATCGCCAAAGAAAGCATGTGGTAGAAATGGGGGCCATGCAACAATTTTTTGGGAGATAGTAGAGGCTAAGACTGAACTAGAAGCAACCGTCTTGAAATGGAGCTGAGATTCATTAAACACAAACGTGTCTAGATCGAAACGAATAATTTGTTAGAATCAAGATGTAAATATTTATAACCCTTTTGAGAAAGTGAGTAACCAATAAACACACAAGGTTTGGAACGTGGTTGAAGTTGATGATTGTTATAAGCCCTCGTGTAGGGAAGCACAAGCATCCCAAAACCTGCAAAAATGAATAATCGGATTGTTTATTAAAGATTTTAGAAAAAATGGAGGAAGAAGAATTTGTCAAGGGTTGGTGGTTGATAAGTAAATCATACTAAAAAAAATGTCATGCCAAAATTGTGCAGGAATAGAAGCGTGTACCATATTGGCAGAAGAATCATTGGAAGGAACAAAACCAACTAGATGATCAATCTCCATCTAGCTCTAATACCATAAAGAGAGTGATAAGTAGAGACAGAAAGATAGGATTTCAATGAGAATCTTTATTTCATCTTTATTGTGTAATCTCACAACTGTTGTATTACATCTCTCTATATAGAGCACAGGTCAGTTTCCTAATCTCTAGCTAATTACATGTTGGACCACTAACTAACTAATCTGTTGTTATCTCATCATCTATATTTACATCCATGCAACTAACTAACATCCACTAATGGAAAAACAGGAATCAGGATCGGTCTATCTGGATCGACTATATGAAACAACCGATACTAATATCTATCTGGATCGGTTCTTTGAACAAAACCGATCCTAATAGTTAATCAGGATCGGTTGCTCTAAACAACTGATCCTGATAGTTCTCAGGATCAGTTGTTTATAACAATCGATCCAGATACTATCAGGATCGATTTTTTTATAAACAACCGATCCTGATAGTGTATATGAAAAGTTAATTCAGTCCCATTTATGTCAGAATCTCGTTTCTCTACCTCTATCGCCTCTCTTAACTAGCGCAGCAGCTATTTCGCCCTACATTACTTCAACTATCTCAGCTCTCTTTTCTGAGGTACATTTGATCATCTCTTTTCTCAAGTTGGCTATTACTAGTAGAGCACCATTTATTGGCTTTATGATTAACTCGATTCAAACCCTAAACCCTAAATCCTATATATATACAAGTAGTGAGTTATGATCCGGCCCGCTCAAAATCTAAACCTTATAATCTTGATTCAGCTCTTTTGTTAGTTCCACAAGCTTTTAATTATAAGTTTGAATACCTAGCATCTTCTCACTTCAAGTTTATTTTGATATGTGGAGACTTGGATGCACATGCATATACATATATGCATATATGCTATATATGAGCTAATATATGAGCTACATATGAGTTATTCTTTATATGTGGAGGTTTTATTTATAAGTTTGAATAATACCTCTTCTTATTTCAAGATTTGCATGCACACGCTTTTGGGTTTGCTATATATATGCTATATATATATATGCTATAGGAGCATTTTTTTTATTTCAAGTTGTAGGATATATATATAACATGCATGTTATGTACATCTCTTAATTAGGTTCCGATCGATGTTTTAATTTTGTAGATTGGTGCAGCGATATATTTTCATCTCACTCGATCCATCATCGAAAAAAAGTTGTAAGTACAACCTAAAACTCATGTTTAATTAGTTTTGTGCATTAATGTGTTTTTTTTTTGTAAGAGATGTATTTATATTAGCTAGGTATGTAGCTAGAGTACTGTCTTATGAGCCACAACCGCATTATTAATGCCTTTAGATCATGATACCCGTTCAAAATTAATCAATTAGGGATTAATTTTGAATAGTCCCCATTTTGGGACTTCTCTCTGAATACTTTGTCTCATTTAGGATGCGGCCACATGTTAGTCGTGTTTTAGCATTTAAGAAAATTTCGGCAACATTTCCACTTAGTTTTCCGAATCTCGGGGAACTAAGGGGAAATGCTGCCAAAATTTTCTTAATTGCTAAAACACGACTAACATATGGCCACTACTGAGACAAAGTATTCAGAGAGTGGGATAGGATGGTAACCCGGCCCCATGTAAGCCCTATTGTGAACAGAACTAAGCTCTCCAACCTTGTTCTTAATTAATTGTGTTTTATTATAATTGCACATGGGCCGCAGTTGGATGTACGAAATATCACGTCTATCTGATGAATATATGACAGGTGTCGAGGAATTTATCAGAGTTGCTACGGAAGATATGGTGAATAAGGGGAGTGCACTGATGTCATGTCCTTGTCGTGATTGTAACAATGGTCAAAAATTCTCCAACTTGAACCAAGTGAGGAACCATTTAATCCGATATAAGTGTTGGTTATGGCACGGTGAGAGTTTGTCAACCGACATAGGTACTGGTACTGAGCATCAGAAATACCATACCGGTGGAAATGACGGGAATGATCTACAGGGATTGGAAACCGATATATGCGCTCGTACTGAGGATCAGGAATACCATACCGAAGAAAATGGTGATATGGTGGTAGATAGATGTGATAATTTTGATCAAATGTTACGTGATTTAGAAGAGAATTTTGATAATGATAAGCAGTATTATTTATTTGAGAATTTGTATGAAGATTCTAATAAGGAATTGTATCTTGGTTGTTCTAAATTTTCAAAATTGAAAGGTGCATTAAAATTGTATAACCTTAAAACATCTAACGGTTGGAGTGATAGAAGTTTTACTGAGTTATTACAAACTTTAAAAGAAATACTTCCGGATGGAAACGAGATACCACCAAATGTTTATGAAGCGAAGAAAATATTGTGCCCAGTGGATTTAGAAGTTCAAATAATACATGCGTGTCCAAATGATTGTATATTATATCGATCCGAGTATAAAGATCTTCACGAGTGTCCAAAATGTGGTGCATCACGTTACAAACCAAAGCAGTTAACCGGCGATAAAAGTGATGATTACAAACCAAATAAAGGGCCTCCGGCAAAAGCATTGTGGTACCTCCCAGTGAAACCGAGATTGAAACGTTTGTTCTCAAATGCTAAAGATGCGAAATTAGTACGTTGGCATGCCGATAATCGAAAAAAAGACGGGAAATTACGGCACCCCGCTGATTCTCCTCAGTGGAGAAATATTGACAGAGAGTTCCCCGAATTCGGATGTGACCCTAGAAATCTTAAGCTTGGGCTGAGTGCAGATGGAATAAATTCGCACAGTAGCATGAGCAGCAAGCACAGCAGTTGGCCAGTTTTATTGTGCATTTATAATCTTCCGCCTTGGTTATGTATGAAACGCAAATACATCATGTTGACCTTGCTCATATCAGGACCCAAATAGCCCGGGAACGACATAGATGTGTATTTAGCGCCATTGGTCGATGATTTAAAAGAATTATGGCAACCCGGAGTGCAGATATTTGATGCATACAGTAAGAAGAAATTCACTTTACAGGCCATGATTTTCTGCACCATTAATGATTTTCCGGCTTATGGAAATTTGTCAGGTTACAGTGTCAAAGGAGAGAAAGCATGCCATGTTTGCCTAGAAGATACAGTCGATGTGTGGCTACCTAATTCCTCTAAAAATGTGTACATGGGTCATCGTAGATTTCTTCCTGCCAACCATGCACACCGAAAGAGAAATAAAGAATTCAATGGAAAGACCAAGAATACTAGAGTAAATTATCCGTTGACCGGTAAAGTTATTTATTCGTGAGTGAATGATATCAAAGTTCAATTTGAAAATTTTTAAAAAAAGGTGGTGAGAAAGAAAGGGGCACCAAAAATTAGTTGGAAGAAGAGGTCAATATTCTGGGATTTACCATACTGGCAGTGTTCACACAAAAGAGTATGGTACAAAGTTTCAGTACAGCAAGCTGTACATTTTAACCTTTAATACACCTTCGGTTCAGACTGCAAGTGCACAGTCCTATCGAATAGTATATAGTCAGGTATCGATCACAGGGACGGTTCAAATCTAAACCGGACTCTACTTAAATCAATTAAAGACTAGAAGTGAGAAATGGTTGGTTTTTGGTATTTAATTCCTAATCAGTTCAATAACAATAATTTAAATGAAAGACAGTAAATAAACTGGGTTTAAATCAATGATAAAAGGCATTTCCAGGGTTTCAGACTTATCTCAGTTCTGCCTCTCAGTCCCTGACACGGACCGTGTAGTTTCCTACACGGGTCGTATCAGATTACACGGGTCGTGTACTCTCATACACGGGTCGTGTGGACTTCGAGTTAATGCACCAGTCACTGTTTCTTTACGTGGTTCCTTTGTGTAGGGTTCAACTGACCAGACCTAATGTTTCTAAATCTCAACTGTCGTATTTTGGTTTATTAACTTGGTATGGAATCTGCAATGTCTGCCCTCTTTGGGCTCTAAACCTCAACTATCGTATGTTGGTTCGAGTTACCAAGTTACTTGTTTGAAATACTAAAGACATCCTCTTATCCGTCGATAAGAGGAAATATTCACCTTTCGGCTACTAGTTGGTTTCCCCTGTCGGATCACTAATCCTACCTCATGTACTTAGTCTGGTTGAAAGATCAAATTGGACATAGTACCTTATAGATGTGGCCTCATCTAGTGGTCAAACCAAATAATAATCAAACAATTCAAACTAAGCAATTAAAATTAATCACAATCAAGTAAACACAAATTTCAACGTAAAAATCCAATAACTAGATGCAAAACAAAACATTCGATTACATCTTAATCCTAGAAACAAATAAAACTACTCAAACATAGTACTAAAACAGATAACAAAGATAAAAGAATAAGAATTCATTCTAAAATCCGAAGTACAAAGAAGATCCACAATAAAAACTCGCGTCTTTTGCTTCTCAACTTCGTCTCCAAGCAATAGCCGTCAATCCCTAATCCTAGAATTGTCTCTCTGCTCCAGAATGCCTCTCTGGTGCAAGAAATCCCGTTTATATAGGCTTTGGCCGACTTTCCTTCCTTCAGATTTCTTTCTGGATTTGTCTGATACGACCCGTATCAAAATTGACACGGACCGTACAGAATTTCCAAAAATGCTAGATTGTAGATCTTCTCGCCAGCTTTCCGAAAAGTGGTCATACACTCAAAACGGAGCTACGAGTCAAAATCTATGACTGTTTTAAGTTCGGATGCTGAAATTTCAGCATTGTTCTGGTCTGGTCGAGGCTGACAAGACCCGGACAAGATGTTGTAAGACCCGTACAAGATGTCGGAAGACCCGTACAAGATGTTGTAAGACCCATGTCAGAACTTCTCAAATCCAGATTTCTTCTCGATTTCATCTGATTCCCGCAAAGTAAGAACAAACTTGCAGCAGTACCATATTCTATAGATATTCAATGCAATATGACTGATTTAATAATTCTAAACACAGGTTTTGGTACAAAATATAGGTCGAAAAGTAGATACGTTTGCGATATATCAAATTCCCCCAAGCTGAAATCTTGCTTGTCCTCAAGCAAAAATCCCAAATCAAGTACCAGGTAGGTCTTTAAATTAACTAAATGCAAGATGAATTCCTAATTGTGAAAGCTTACATGAGTTACTATTATCAAGAACCTCGAGAATCACTTTGACAACAATTTGGACTTTTTCTTAACCAATTTTGATTCACCCCACAAATTTACCAATCAAACTTCAAATTATGAGATGTTTTGATATTTGTAAAGACTAATTACTTGAATTTATCAATATTTCATTTTTCTTCTGAAACAATGCCCTTGTTTGTGGTGATTTCTTTTTTTTCTCTTTTTCGTCCCCTCAAGCTTGAACCAAGCTTAAGTTAGAAAGTCGCGGACTTCGTATGTTGATATATGCAAAAGTCTTTTAATTTTTTTATCGAGCTCAAAGGCATCCAGATATATTGTGCCAGTACTCTATTTTATTTTTTTAAAATTGGGAGACGAGCTCAAAGGCGCCCCTAAGGACTTATTGTCAGTACTCTTATTTTCTCCATCTTTGCAAAACAATTTGTTTTCTTTTTCATTTGCATATATCATGAATACACACATCCATTGGTATTCTTTCATATCAATGGATATCCCAATCTTTCTATTATTTAAAATCTCATTTCCTTATTTTTAAAGGCACAATTCAGTTTCAAAATGCTTTTTCGACATGATTCAAGTTTTCATCTTTTCAAGTTCTCAAAACAATCTCATTTAAAGCAGTTCTATGGTAAAATATGGGGTTAGTTATAATTAATTTGGGGTCATCCCAATCATAACCAATTTTTTTCACAAAAGTCCTTAATTCTAATAATTCACGCAAGTTTTCCACCTAAACATGTCCTAAATGCAGATACAGTTTTCTCCTATGCTACCCCCCAAGCTTGAATGAAGCATTGTCCTCAATGCTTGAATTCACACAAGAAAAAGTAAATAGAAGAAAATATGAAAACTAACCAGACATGGAGAGAGGGGGTGAAGCGGAGGCGCCTCACTGATTGGTGGGATTAGGGTTTATTGGCACATTTGATCATCTCTTTTCTCAAGTTGGCTATTACTAGTAGAGCACCATTTATTGGCTTTATGATTAACTCGATTCAAACCCTAAACCCTAAATCCTATATATATACAAGTAGTGAGTTATGATCCGGCCCGCTCAAAATCTAAACCTTATAATCTTGATTCAGCTCTTTTGTTAGTTCCACAAGCTTTTAATTATAAGTTTGAATACCTAGCATCTTCTCACTTCAAGTTTATTTTGATATGTGGAGACTTGGATGCACATGCATATACATATATGCATATATGCTATATATGAGCTAATATATGAGCTACATATGAGTTATTCTTTATATGTGGAGGTTTTATTTATAAGTTTGAATAATACCTCTTCTTATTTCAAGATTTGCATGCACACGCTTTTGGGTTTGCTATATATATGCTATATATATATATGCTATAGGAGCATTTTTTTTATTTCAAGTTGTAGGATATATATATAACATGCATGTTATGTACATCTCTTAATTAGGTTCCGATCGATGTTTTAATTTTGTAGATTGGTGCAGCGATATATTTTCATCTCACTCGATCCATCATCGAAAAAAAGTTGTAAGTACAACCTAAAACTCATGTTTAATTAGTTTTGTGCATTAATGTGTTTTTTTTTTGTAAGAGATGTATTTATATTAGCTAGGTATGTAGCTAGAGTACTGTCTTATGAGCCACAACCGCATTATTAATGCCTTTAGATCATGATACCCGTTCAAAATTAATCAATTAGGGATTAATTTTGAATAGTCCCCATTTTGGGACTTCTCTCTGAATACTTTGTCTCATTTAGGATGCGGCCACATGTTAGTCGTGTTTTAGCATTTAAGAAAATTTCGGCAACATTTCCACTTAGTTTTCCGAATCTCGGGGAACTAAGGGGAAATGCTGCCAAAATTTTCTTAATTGCTAAAACACGACTAACATATGGCCACTACTGAGACAAAGTATTCAGAGAGTGGGATAGGATGGTAACCCGGCCCCATGTAAGCCCTATTGTGAACAGAACTAAGCTCTCCAACCTTGTTCTTAATTAATTGTGTTTTATTATAATTGCACATGGGCCGCAGTTGGATGTACGAAATATCACGTCTATCTGATGAATATATGACAGGTGTCGAGGAATTTATCAGAGTTGCTACGGAAGATATGGTGAATAAGGAGAGTGCACTGATGTCATGTCCTTGTCGTGATTGTAACAATGGTCAAAAATTCTCCAACTTGAACCAAGTGAGGAACCATTTAATCCGATATAAGTGTTGGTTATGGCACGGTGAGAGTTTGTCAACCGACATAGGTACTGGTACTGAGCATCAGAAATACCATACCGGTGGAAATGACGGGAATGATCTACAGGGATTGGAAACCGATATATGCGCTCGTACTGAGGATCAGGAATACCATACCGAAGAAAATGGTGATATGGTGGTAGATAGATGTGATAATTTTGATCAAATGTTACGTGATTTAGAAGAGAATTTTGATAATGATAAGCAGTATTATTTATTTGAGAATTTGTATGAAGATTCTAATAAGGAATTGTATCTTGGTTGTTCTAAATTTTCAAAATTGAAAGGTGCATTAAAATTGTATAACCTTAAAACATCTAACGGTTGGAGTGATAGAAGTTTTACTGAGTTATTACAAACTTTAAAAGAAATACTTCCGGATGGAAACGAGATACCACCAAATGTTTATGAAGCGAAGAAAATATTGTGCCCAGTGGATTTAGAAGTTCAAATAATACATGCGTGTCCAAATGATTGTATATTATATCGATCCGAGTATAAAGATCTTCACGAGTGTCCAAAATGTGGTGCATCACGTTACAAACCAAAGCAGTTAACCGGCGATAAAAGTGATGATTACAAACCAAATAAAGGGCCTCCGGCAAAAGCATTGTGGTACCTCCCAGTGAAACCGAGATTGAAACGTTTGTTCTCAAATGCTAAAGATGCGAAATTAGTACGTTGGCATGCCGATAATCGAAAAAAAGACGGGAAATTACGGCACCCCGCTGATTCTCCTCAGTGGAGAAATATTGACAGAGAGTTCCCCGAATTCGGATGTGACCCTAGAAATCTTAAGCTTGGGCTGAGTGCAGATGGAATAAATTCGCACAGTAGCATGAGCAGCAAGCACAGCAGTTGGCCAGTTTTATTGTGCATTTATAATCTTCCGCCTTGGTTATGTATGAAACGCAAATACATCATGTTGACCTTGCTCATATCAGGACCCAAATAGCCCGGGAACGACATAGATGTGTATTTAGCGCCATTGGTCGATGATTTAAAAGAATTATGGCAACCCGGAGTGCAGATATTTGATGCATACAGTAAGAAGAAATTCACTTTACAGGCCATGATTTTCTGCACCATTAATGATTTTCCGGCTTATGGAAATTTGTCAGGTTACAGTGTCAAAGGAGAGAAAGCATGCCATGTTTGCCTAGAAGATACAGTCGATGTGTGGCTACCTAATTCCTCTAAAAATGTGTACATGGGTCATCGTAGATTTCTTCCTGCCAACCATGCACACCGAAAGAGAAATAAAGAATTCAATGGAAAGACCAAGAATACTAGAGTAAATTATCCGTTGACCGGTAAAGTTATTTATTCGTGAGTGAATGATATCAAAGTTCAATTTGAAAATTTTTAAAAAAAGGTGGTGAGAAAGAAAGGGGCACCAAAAATTAGTTGGAAGAAGAGGTCAATATTCTGGGATTTACCATACTGGCAGTGTTCACACAAAAGAGTATGGTACAAAGTTTCAGTACAGCAAGCTGTACATTTTAACCTTTAATACACCTTCGGTTCAGACTGCAAGTGCACAGTCCTATCGAATAGTATATAGTCAGGTATCGATCACAGGGACGGTTCAAATCTAAACCGGACTCTACTTAAATCAATTAAAGACTAGAAGTGAGAAATGGTTGGTTTTTGGTATTTAATTCCTAATCAGTTCAATAACAATAATTTAAATGAAAGACAGTAAATAAACTGGGTTTAAATCAATGATAAAAGGCATTTCCAGGGTTTCAGACTTATCTCAGTTCTGCCTCTCAGTCCCTGACACGGACCGTGTAGTTTCCTACACGGGTCGTATCAGATTACACGGGTCGTGTACTCTCATACACGGGTCGTGTGGACTTCGAGTTAATGCACCAGTCACTGTTTCTTTACGTGGTTCCTTTGTGTAGGGTTCAACTGACCAGACCTAATGTTTCTAAATCTCAACTGTCGTATTTTGGTTTATTAACTTGGTATGGAATCTGCAATGTCTGCCCTCTTTGGGCTCTAAACCTCAACTATCGTATGTTGGTTCGAGTTACCAAGTTACTTGTTTGAAATACTAAAGACATCCTCTTATCCGTCGATAAGAGGAAATATTCACCTTTCGGCTACTAGTTGGTTTCCCCTGTCGGATCACTAATCCTACCTCATGTACTTAGTCTGGTTGAAAGATCAAATTGGACATAGTACCTTATAGATGTGGCCTCATCTAGTGGTCAAACCAAATAATAATCAAACAATTCAAACTAAGCAATTAAAATTAATCACAATCAAGTAAACACAAATTTCAACGTAAAAATCCAATAACTAGATGCAAAACAAAACATTCGATTACATCTTAATCCTAGAAACAAATAAAACTACTCAAACATAGTACTAAAACAGATAACAAAGATAAAAGAATAAGAATTCATTCTAAAATCCGAAGTACAAAGAAGATCCACAATAAAAACTCGCGTCTTTTGCTTCTCAACTTCGTCTCCAAGCAATAGCCGTCAATCCCTAATCCTAGAATTGTCTCTCTGCTCCAGAATGCCTCTCTGGTGCAAGAAATCCCGTTTATATAGGCTTTGGCCGACTTTCCTTCCTTCAGATTTCTTTCTGGATTTGTCTGATACGACCCGTATCAAAATTGACACGGACCGTACAGAATTTCCAAAAATGCTAGATTGTAGATCTTCTCGCCAGCTTTCCGAAAAGTGGTCATACACTCAAAACGGAGCTACGAGTCAAAATCTATGACTGTTTTAAGTTCGGATGCTGAAATTTCAGCATTGTTCTGGTCTGGTCGAGGCTGACAAGACCCGGACAAGATGTTGTAAGACCCGTACAAGATGTCGGAAGACCCGTACAAGATGTTGTAAGACCCATGTCAGAACTTCTCAAATCCAGATTTCTTCTCGATTTCATCTGATTCCTGCAAAGTAAGAACAAACTTGCAGCAGTACCATATTCTATAGATATTCAATGCAATATGACTGATTTAATAATTCTAAACACAGGTTTTGGTACAAAATATAGGTCGAAAAGTAGATACGTTTGCGATATATCAAATTCCCCCAAGCTGAAATCTTGCTTGTCCTCAAGCAAAAATCCCAAATCAAGTACCAGGTAGGTCTTTAAATTAACTAAATGCAAGATGAATTCCTAATTGTGAAAGCTTACATGAGTTACTATTATCAAGAACCTCGAGAATCACTTTGACAACAATTTGGACTTTTTCTTAACCAATTTTGATTCACCCCACAAATTTACCAATCAAACTTCAAATTATGAGATGTTTTGATATTTGTAAAGACTAATTACTTGAATTTATCAATATTTCATTTTTCTTCTGAAACAATGCCCTTGTTTGTGGTGATTTCTTTTTTTTCTCTTTTTCGTCCCCTCAAGCTTGAACCAAGCTTAAGTTAGAAAGTCGCGGACTTCGTATGTTGATATATGCAAAAGTCTTTTAATTTTTTTATCGAGCTCAAAGGCATCCAGATATATTGTGCCAGTACTCTATTTTATTTTTTTAAAATTGGGAGACGAGCTCAAAGGCGCCCCTAAGGACTTATTGTCAGTACTCTTATTTTCTCCATCTTTGCAAAACAATTTGTTTTCTTTTTCATTTGCATATATCATGAATACACACATCCATTGGTATTCTTTCATATCAATGGATATCCCAATCTTTCTATTATTTAAAATCTCATTTCCTTATTTTTAAAGGCACAATTCAGTTTCAAAATGCTTTTTCGACATGATTCAAGTTTTCATCTTTTCAAGTTCTCAAAACAATCTCATTTAAAGCAGTTCTATGGTAAAATATGGGGTTAGTTATAATTAATTTGGGGTCATCCCAATCATAACCAATTTTTTTCACAAAAGTCCTTAATTCTAATAATTCACGCAAGTTTTCCACCTAAACATGTCCTAAATGCAGATACAGTTTTCTCCTATGCTACCCCCCAAGCTTGAATGAAGCATTGTCCTCAATGCTTGAATTCACACAAGAAAAAGTAAATAGAAGAAAATATGAAAACTAACCAGACATGGAGAGAGGGGGTGAAGCGGAGGCGCCTCACTGATTGGTGGGAGGTGGGTCGGGTGGATCTGGGCGGAGCGCCCACCTCTGAGGTGCACGGATGGTGTGCTGGTCTGCACGGCCCGAATGATATCTGTACGGTCCGTGTGAACTGGCGCTGATTCTGCTGGTATGGAAGGTGGCTGGTTTCGTGCATGTGAACTTCTCAAGCAAATCTCCGATCACAGTTTGCTGAGCTTGCATTATAATACTCCAAATCCTCATTTGTAGAGCTTTCAAATCATCCAAGAGGTTGGGGTTGGCTGGAAATAGTTTGAGTTCAAGAGTTGGTTGCTCTGTCTGGGCTGGGATACGGTCCGTATGAGATGAGTCCGATCCGTGTACTGCCCCTGTGTGAGCCTTGTGCGCCCCGTGTTCCATCGCCAGCTACTCTGATTATGGGGCACGGACCGTGTGAGATGCATGCAGTCCGTGTGTCAGGTCCTCCAGAGTTTCAGACCTTTGCTTCTGTTGCAAGCACCTTCTCTTGAGCAGCGTTCTTCTCCTGTAATTCAGATAAATAATCAGGATATTTTTTAAAAAATTTACCATAATCCTCACAGCTTTGTTCCTTGACCAATTGGTCAACCACGTCGATCGCACAGCATGTTTCTGGTTTATCTTGTTCAGATGGGTACTTCATAGCTCGATTGAGGTTGAACTGGACCTTTTCGTCTCTAATCCGCAGAGTCAGGGTTCCATTCTCCACGTCAATGAGTGTTCGAGCTGTCTTTAAAAATGGTCGTCCCAGAATGATAGGGATTTCCTTGTCCTCCTCCATCTCTATGACAACAAAGTCAACAAGTACATAAAACTTGCCAACCAGAACTGGCACATCCTCCACTATCCCAAGTGGTAGCCTGACAGAAGAATCAGCAAGCTGTAAATTCATGCGCGTGGGTTTGAGCTCGCCTACTCCCATGCGCTCAAAGATAGTGCGTGGCATGAGACTCACGCTGGCCCCTAAGTCACATAGTGCTCGCTTAATGGTAGCTTTCCCGATTTGGCAAGGAATGGAGAATTTACCTGGATCTTCTAGTTTTGGCGGGAGCTCACTACTCAAGATTGCGCTGCACTGCTCTGTGAGTTTCACCGTCTCACGCCCCCCAAGCTTCGCTTGTTTGTGAGGATGTCCTTGAGGAACTTGGTGTAGGTTGGTATTTGGGTTAAGGCGTCGGTGAATGGAATGGTGATGTGCAGTTGCTTGAGCACTTGGATGAAGTTGGCGAATTGCTCGTTAAGTCTAGACGCAGCTAGCCTCTGAGGAAAGGGTACAGGCGGCCGATATGGTGGTGGTTTTTGGGCCCCCTTTCTTCCCTGGCTGTCAGGTCCATTTTGTACGGGTCGTGTTACACTGACACGGTCCGTGTCGAAACTAGTTTGAACTGGTTCTGCTGGCCGTGTTGACTCTGCACGGTTGGGGTGCTCAGTTTCTACAACAGGTGAGTTCTGCACGGTCCGTGTGCTGGGCTGCTGAGTCAGTGGGCTTGGCAGGACCCTGACAATAGGTCCCACTCCGCAGTGTGATGGCTTTGACCTCTCCTCTGGGGTTGAGTTCTGGTTGACTGGGCAGCCTTCCAAGTTGTGGTTGATTCGGTGCGGCTTGATGATCTATTTGCTCCAATATCAATTTATTCTGAGCAACCAGTTGAGCATTCATCGTTTGCATCTGTTGCATTTGCTCAAAAATCATCTGGTTCATCTTCCCTTGCTCATGCATGAAATCACTCACAGCGGGAGTGATATATGGCTTAGGAGGACCGGATTGAGATGCTTGGTTGTTTGAGATGGGAAATGAAGCATTATTGTAGAAGTTTCGGTTGTTGCCGCCCGAGGGGTTGTTGAATGGGGCGGGGTTGTTCTGGTTCCACCTCCAGTTTTGTTGCTCAACCGGGTCCTTGGAGTAGGATCGTCTGTAAGGAGGTTTCGGGAAGTATGATGGTTCATTGTTGAGAGAATGGACTTGTTCGGTCTCTCCATCATCTTGCACCAGTGGGCATTGCACATACGCATGCCCCTCATCGCCGCACATGACACAGGGTTGTGGCTGCTGGCTGGCGACAGCCTTCACGCTCATCTTGTCAAATGCTCTCTGCATAGCATCTATTTTTGCGGTTAGGGCAGTGATCTGATCCACTTCGAATTTGCCTCCACCTCTTGGTCGAGTGTTGTCACAGCCGGACCATGCTGATTCTGAGCCATGCTGTCAATTAAATGCATAGCCTCGCGAGGTTCCCTTGACATAAGAGCTCCACCTGCAACAGCATCAACAGATATACGAGTGCTTTCAGTTAAACCATCATAAAAGGTTTGGATCAATAACCAATCAGGGAGGCCATGGTGTGGACAAGAATACTGTAACTCCCTAAACCTTTCCCATGACTCGTTCAGGGGTTCATCAGACATTTGCCTAAAGCCAGTCAGTTGGGTTCTCACCTTAGCAGTTCTTTTATGAGGGAAAAACCTAGTTAAAAACAAATCAGACAATTCCCTCCAGTTGGTAATAGAATCCCTTGGTAATGACCCTAACCATTTCTTGGCTTTATCCCTAAGTGTGAAAGGAAACAAAGCAAGTTTAATGTAATCAGACTGTACCCCATTAGTCTTAATGGTGGTACAACACTCGAGAAAAGTTTGGAGATGAGTGTCTGGATCTTCATGATCTAAGCCATTGAAGGTGTTTTGCTGCACAATGTTAACAATGCCCGAATTTAAGGCCGATTGTTGCCCTGGAATTTTTGGCAGCCTGATTGCACCCCTCACGTCTCCAGCTCGAGGCACATTGAACTCACGAAGAGTCCTTGGTTGAAAGTCGTGCAAGCTCATTTATCCATGTCATCAGTCAGATATTCCTCCTCTTCCTTCTCCCATTCATTCTTTGAATTCTGGCTCGGGTGTTCAGAGTGTACCGACCGTGTGTCTGTTGCACGACCCGTGTGAGGAGGTTGTTGGCCAGGGGGTACGGCTATCAGATTCGGATCGAGAAGAGCAGCCATGTTGAGAGGTGGTTGTGCAGGAACAGGTGGGTCTGAAGGGGTTACACGGACCGTATCAGATGTTGTGCGATCCGTGTCAAATACTGGTCCCTTACTCCTCAGATGGTAGTCGCCCTTTGGAGGTAGTATGAATTCCAGCTTGTTCCTGAGAGAGATAAAAAGAACAGAAAAGATAAAGATTAAAATCTAGATTAAATAAAGTAAGCAAAATCCAGAAAATAAATGATGCCGTCCCCGGCATCGGTGCCAAAAACTTGTTCACACAAAAGCGTATGGTACAAAGTTTCAGTACAACAAGCTGTACCTTTTAACCTTTAATACACCTTCAGTTCAGACTGCAAGTGGACAGTCCTATCGAATAGTATATAGTCGGGTATCGATCACAGGGACGGTTCAAATCTAAACCGGACTCTACTTAAATCAATTAAAGACTAGAAGTGAGAAATGGTTGGTTTTTGGTATTTAATTCCTAATCAGTTCAATAACAATAATTTAAATGCAAGACAGTAAATAAACTGGGTTTAAATCAATGATAAAAGGCGTTTCCAGGGTTTCAGACTTATCTCAGTTCTGCCTCTCAGTCCCTGACACGGACCGTGTAGTTTTCTACACGGGTCGTATCAGATTACACGGGTCGTGTACTCTCATACACGGGTCGTGTGGACTTCGAGTTAATGCACCAGTCACTGTTTCTTTACGTAGTTCCTTTGTGTAGGGTTCAACTGACCAGACCTAATATTTCTAAACCTCAGCTGTCGTATTTTGGTTTATTAACTTGGTATGGAATCTGCAATATCTGCCCTCTTTGGGCTCTAAACCTCAACTGTCGTATGTTGGTTCGAGTTACCAAGTTACTTGTTTGGAATACTAAAGGTATCCTCTTATCCGTCGATAAGAGAAAATGTTCACCTTTCGGCTACTAGTTGGTTTCCCCTGTCTGATCACTAATCCTACCTCATGTACTTAGTCTGGTTGAAAGATCAAATTGGACACAGTACCTTATAGATGTGGCCTCATCTAGTGGTCAAACCAAATAATAATCAAACAATTCAAACTAAGCAATTAAAATCAATCACAATCAAGTAAACACAAATTTCAACGTAAAAATATTCTATTACATCTTAACCCTAGAAACAAATAAAACTACTCAAACATAGTACTAAAACAGATAACAAAGATAAAATAATAAGAATTCATTCTAAAACCCGAAGTACAAAGAAGATCCACAACAAAAACTCGCGTCTTTTGCTTCTCAACTTCGTCTCCAAGCAATAGCCGTCAATCCCTAATCCTAGAATTGTCTCTCTGCTCCAGAATGCCTCTCTGGTGCAAGAAATCCCGTTTATATAGGCTTTGGCCTACTTTCCTTCCTTCAGATTTCTTTCTGGATTTGTCTGTTACGACCCGTATCAAAATTGACATGGACCGTACAGAATTTCCAAAAATGCCAGATTGTAGATCTTCTCGCCAGCTTTCCGAAAAGTGGTTATACACTCAAAACGGAGCTACGAGTCAAAATCTATGACTGTTTTAAGTTCGGATGCTGAAATTTCAGCATTGTTCTGGTCTGGTCGAGGCTGACAAGACCCGGACAAGATGTTGTAAGACCCGTACAAGATGTTGTAAGACCCGTGTCAGAACTTCTCAAATCCAAATTTCTTCTCGATTTCATCTGATTCCTGCAAAGTAAGAACAAACTTGCAGCAGTACCATATTTTATAGATATTCAATGCAATATGACTGATTTAATGATTCTAAACACAGGTTTTGGTACAAAATATAGGTCTAAAAGTAGATACGTTTGCGAGATATCAGGCAGCACTTAGATGTTCGACACTGTCTCGATGTGATGCATGTGGTTAAAAATGTGTGTGATAGCCTAGTTGGAACATTATTGAATATTCCGGGTAAGACTAAGGATGGTATCAATGCTCAGAAAGACATGAAATTTCTGAACATACGGTCGGATCTACAACCAGCAGAGAAGGAAAGAGAGAATGGGAAATTTTGTACATATCTAAAACCTGCAATGCATACGCTGTCGAAAGCAGAGAAAAAAAGCTTATTGGAATGCCTTCATGGTGTCAAAGTTCCATCTGGATATTCTTCGAATATTAAAAACCTAGTTTCACTGGAAGATTTAAAATTGACAGGAATGAAGTCTCACGACTGTCATGTTTTAATGGCACAGCTTCTTCCTGTTGTAATTCGGGGCATATTGCCAAAGTGTGTTAGGCAGACCATCACGAAGCTTTGTTTTTTCTTTAATGCCATATGTTGCAAAGTAAGTGATCCCTATATGCTAGATGCTATGTAGAAGGAGGTTGTTGTCACTGTTTGTCATCTTGAAATGTATTTTCTGCCGTCTTTTTTTGATATCATGGTTCATTTAATTGTTCACCTAATTAGAGAAATTAAGATGTGCGGACCTGTTTTCTTGCGGTACATGTATCCGTTCGAGAGATACATGAGATTGTTAAAGGCATATGTCAGGAATCGATATCGGCCTGAGGGAAGCATCGTAAAAGCTTATGCTACCGAAGAGTTTATTGAGTTTTGTACTAATTATATGGATGATGTCAAAGCTATAGGCATCCCTAAATCTCGGCACGAGGGTCGACTTCACGGGGTAGGTACAATTGGTGCGAAATTATTCGAGCCCGATAGTACAATGATGTCACTAGCACATTTTCATGTTTTGCAACACCTCACTGACGTTCATCCTTTTTGGGACGAGCATATGACTCTCTTGCGGCAACAGAATCCTAAGAAATCCAACAAGTGGTTAATCAGCGAACACAATAAAAAGTTTGAAGGATCGTTTACACGGAGAGTCGTGCAAGCTCCAGAGAGAGAAAATATTACAGAAACTGTGAAATTGTTGGCTCTTGGTCCAGTCCATGTCGTGAGGACCTTCCAAGGATATGACATCAATGGGTACACATTTTACACAAGAAATCAAGATTCAAAGAGTACCGTGCAAAACAGTGGAGTGATGTTAATAGCCGTTTCGAGTGATTTGTCAGATCCTAAAGGTGTCGGACCATCGCATGCATCAATGTCATATTACGGGTTTGTTGAAGAAATTTGGGAGGTAGATTATAGAAAATTTAACATTTCATTATTTATGTGTAAATGGGTCGATAACCGTAGGGGAGTTAAAGTCGACGAAGATGGTTTTATTCTAGTGGATTTCAGTAAGGCTGGATACAAGGATGATCCATTTATACTTGCAAGACAAGCCACGCAAGTGTTCTACGTTACTGATCCGGCCGATCGTTCAAGACATGTTGTCCTCTCTGGTAAAAGACGTATCATCGGAATTGATAATATGGAAGACGAAGAAGCGTACGATCATTTCGATGAGATACCACCGTTTTCCACGGGCATGGCATCTTTACCAACCGGTGAGGATAACAAGACAAGTCACACGCGCAACGATCATAATGAAGGAGAATGGATTGAAGTTCCCACTAGCAATAATCCCTAAATTTTTATTGGTATGTCAAATATAAAAATATAAAAAATATGATTTTTTATTATTTAATATCGCTGACTTAAGAAATTTTTCTTTTTTCAGGATGTATTGAAACACTAGACAATGAAAAGCATGCATGCAAGTTATTCTTCAATGTTTCTTGTAACTTATTTCTTTTCATGTTATATGTAAATTTATTAGCATATTTTTTAATTTTTAATGTTACTATTTAGTATCATCTGGTAAAAATTTCTTATAAATTTTTTAAAAATAAATTACTTCTACAAAATTATTTTATAAATTATTTTAATAAGAAATGTTAAACAAAATTACTCCCTAAAAATTATTTCTAAAAAAAATATTTTTTTTTATAAATTATCTTGTTAACTGTAAGCTACAAAAATTTGTTACATCAAATAAGATTTCAAAAAGCATGAAATTTATTTAGTTTTGATATTTTCAAACCACTAAAAATAATAAAATTATTTATAAGAATTTACGAATAAAATAATTTACAAAAATATAACACATACACATTCTGAGTTTCATTTTTTTAAAAAGTATACACACACAAAAATATAACACGCACAAATACAACTCTACACTATCTGGATCGGTTCCTACCTTCAGAACCGATCCAGATAGTGAGGAGTTGTATTTATTCCTTATAAAATTTTTAAAAATAAATTACTTCTACAAAATTATTTTATAAATTATTTCAATAAATTATTTTAATAAGAAATGTTAAACAAAATTACTCCCTAAAAATTATTTCTAAAAAAAATACTTTTTTTTATAAATTATCTTGTTAACTGTAAGTTACAAAAATTTGTTACATCAAATAAGATTTCAAAAAGCATGAAATTTATTTTTTAAAAATAACCTACTTCTACAAAATTATTTTATAAATTATTTTAATAAGAAATGTTAAACAAAATTACTCCCTAAAAATTATTTCTAAAAAAAATGCTTTTTTTTATAAATTATCTTGTTAACTGTAAGCTACAAAAATTTGTTACATCAAATAAGATTTCAAAAAGCATGAAATTTATTTAGTTTTGATATTTTCAAACCACTAAAAATAATAACATTATTTATAAGAATTTACGATTAAAATAATTTACAAAAATATAACACATACACATTCTGACTTTCATTTTTTTTAAAAGTATACACACACAAAAATATAACACGCACAAATACAACTCTACACTATCTGAATCGGTTCCTACCTTCAGAACCGATCCAGATAGTGTATTTCTTAAAAATTCCTTATAAATTTTTTAAAAATAATTTACTTCTACAAAATTATTTCATAAATTATTTTAATAAATTATTTTAATAAGAAATGTTAAACAAGATTACTCCCTAAAAATTATTTCTAAAAAAATGCTTTTTTTTTTATAAATTATCTTGTTAAATGTAAGCTACAAAAATTTGTAACATCAAATAAGTTTTTAAAAAGCAAGATATTTATTTAGTTTTGATGTTTTCAAACCAATAAAAATAATGATATAATTTATAAGAATTTATGATTAAAATAATTTACAAAAATTCATAAACATACACATTCTGACTTTAATATTTTAAAAAATCATGCAAATACACTATCTGGATCGGTTCTTAAGAAAGAACCGATCTTGATAGTTATATTTCATATTTATAATTATTTTAATAAATTAGTTTTATAAGAAATCTTATGAAGAAACTTATAAATTATTTTAAATTATAACATCAAATAAGTTTTAAAAAGTAAGATGCTTATTTGAATAAGAAATCTTTAAAAAATAATTTCTATATCAAAATATGATAACTTATACATATAATATCATAACATATAAATTATTTATAAAATTATTTTAAAAAATAACCTTCTAAATATCTGATAACTTATACATATAATATCATACACATAAACTTCATGTTTTTAATTTTTTAAAATATCATGCACATAACATATACATTTAATATAACAGAAATAAAATGTATATATGGATCGGTTTCTAGCTTAAGAACCGATCCTGATATTTATTATCATTTTTAAATTTAATAAAGTATCAAGATCGGTTCTTAAGTTAGAAATCGATCCTGATGTGTATCTGGATCGGTTCCTAACGTAAGAACCGATCTTGATACGCATCAGGATCGGTTCTGAAGTTAGAACCGATCTTGATAAGGTTAGGGCGCCGGTTCACTACTTAGCCAAAAATTAGAAATTTTCAAAACCGTGGCCTCTCTCTTCGTCTTCTCCTCAAACACATAGCCTAGCTCCACCGTGCGTCTCTCTTCCTCTCCTTCTCAAAACCCTAGTCCATCGGCTCGTTCCCTTTCCCTCTCCTCCTCTGTGATGTCTTCTCCTCCGTTCAAGGTTTCTCTTCCATCCCACCATCGGCTCGTTGGCTCCGCCTCCCTCTCCTTCTCAAACTAGGGTAAGTCCCCTCTCCCTCTCCCTTTAACAAAATCAATTTATTAGGAATTGTTTAGAAATTTTTGTAAATTCGGATTATAAATTGTTGTTAATTCGGATTATAAATTGTTGCTAATTCGGTTTGTTAGAAATTATTGCTAATTTGGTTTATTAGAAATTTGGATTACAAACTCACAATGTCTTGTTGCTAATTAGAAATTGTTGCTTATTACAAATTATTTAAAAAAATTAGTACCAAGGCTTATTACAAATTGTTAGCAATCCTCTTATTTGCTTATTAGAAATTGCTTATTTGAAATTATTTATTAGAAATTGCTTATTTGAAATTGTTAAACCTTATTTTTTAACCCTAGTTACTCAAGTATACTTGGTACTAAGGCATTGTGAGAATTTTATATGGTATTGCTCAAGTATTGATAATTTTATTTGGCATAGAGTTAACCCTAGTTGCTAATTCAGAATATTATTAACCCTAGTTGCTTAATTGAGTTATAATCAAAATATTGTTAAACCTTTTTACTCAAATATGCCTATTTAATTGTTCCAAATTATATTGCTAATTTTATATGGTATCACTCAAGTATTGGTAATTTTATTTGGCATTGAGTTAACCCTAGTTGCTAATTCTTGCTTTAGATATGGAAGGTGATGGTGAGATAGTCTCGGCTAAGAAACGAGGAAGAGGGCCTAACAGAATTAAGGAGAAATTTAACGAGAAAGACAAAAAGTTGGAACTTGACAAATTTTACAGGCCGGTTGTTACTCGAGATACGACGAGTTTTGCAACGGAATTTGGGATATTGGTAAGAAGGAATGTTTCTCTAAGGTTCCAACGATGGAAAGATGTTCCAGATGAGAAAAAGCAAAAAATATGGGAAATACTTAAGGTAAACAAATTTTGGTGCTAATTTCACAGGATTTCATTTGATATTAACTAACTCTAAATTTTTTATTTCTATTTGTTTGTAAGGTGGACTGGGGCATAGTCGACAATGAAGAGGTGCAGAAATATTATTATCATAAAATGACTACTTATCACGAAAAGTGGCGAACCGAAATGACTAAAGTGTGGCGCAAGGGTGAGACGCCCGATTTGGGTAAGCTCCAGATTGAAGAACAAGACTGGGAAGAATTTTGCAAGTACCGAGAGACGGAGAAATTTGATGTATGATAGTTACTATGGACCACCTACCTTATCTATAATTAATTAAGAATTCCAATTTTTTTATAATTGAGACCAATTATTTCTTTGTTCAAATTGTAGGATGCCATCCAGACTGGAAAGGCGAATCAGGCCCACAATGAGTATCCGTATTTCTTAGGATCCAGAGGTTATAATGGTGAGGGTTTTCAAAGTAGACTCAGAGATGCTATGCAGACGATTGCAAACGAGAAAGCATCTAGTGATCCGTCTTCCCAAGGGTCAACTAGTACTGCATTGATACCAGAGGAGCTTATTGATTTGTCGGTTGAGCATAGGCACGTCACATGGAAACTAGCAAGACAGAAGCTCTCAGACGAGACTAAGGAACGCTTTTATCCAGAAACATACTTACCGGTCATCAACAGAATTGTGAGTATTTAGATATTGTCATTCATTGAAACTTCAACTTTAATTTATTTTGTTATAACATTTATGTTATCATTTCAGGAAGAACAAGAAGCGGCTTTTAAACAAGGCCAGTTGGCCGTCGTACGATACGATGATGTTCTGGGAAAATCTCTGTCAAATCGGGAATATCCCGGGAGGGTGAGAGGAGTGGGCGGTCTGCTTCCAATTACAACAACATTCGATAAGAGCTCGATAAGGAGGAGACCCACTACTACTTACTCGAGATCCGTAGAAGAATTTGATGCGAGAGTGGATCAAAGAGTGGAGGAGAGAGTAAGAGGAATGGAGCAGAGATTGCGGCAAGAAATGAAAGAAGAAATGAAAGCTGAGCTTGCAATAATGCTTCAGCAGACCATGGACCAAAAAGAAAAGACCTATAGCCCAACAGTCGTTCAGAACAGTTGTCAGTTAGTCAAACGATATGCAAATCTTTCTGAGTTTACTGAGGTAATGTAAATTCAGATTTGAATCAGTAGGCCTATGCTTTAATTTCATACATATTTATATTTTATTCGAGTAAATACATGTATTTGTACAGGAGGTAGAACTAAGCTGCAGACTCCAGGCGAATGTAGGTGGGAATACTCTTGTAGTGGCCTTAGGGACAATTCATGTTTCAGTTGTACAAGGTGGAACAATTCACGGTTTGCCTATGTCGCCCGACCATGCAAGAGTAACGGTGGATGCTATTCATGATGCAGACTTCATAGAACTCCCCTTACCTGTACCAAATGGCGAGCAGTTAACCCTTGCATCGGTCCTCGGCAGTTTCACTGCATGGCCGATGTCCATGATATTGACAGGTTCAGATGAGGTATATTATTATTAAGTTTTCTGCCTTCTTAATTTGTATCTATATGATAGAGTTATAGTTGATTTTGGATTTTATTTCAATTTATTATGAAATTTTGCAGGAATCACGCGAAGAGGTGCAAGTTCCTGGAGATCGGAAAACAACGAGTCACATCAAGGCATTTGATCATATCAATTTTGAAAAGCTGGGACGAACATTCAAGCAGCTGCGTGATCGATTTTCAGAGCTAGATGGCAGTCCATTCAAAATCGATCTGCCACTTGATCTTTTCTGTTCAGTAGAGTCCATATACGTTTATGCAGATGATTATGCGGCCTTGCTTACACCACGGGAGTGGCTCACTGGACCAGTCATTCAGATATGGATGCTGTGAGTTTAATATTTGTAATAATTGCAGAATTCAGTACTTTTAATTCAAATTTCACAAACTTGAGAACACATGTATGCCTTCTTTTTTTTAGGTATTGGCACAAATTCATCAAGGAGGAATTTCCCGATGAGCAGATTGGTTTCATGGACCCCCAGCGAACAAATGCCATCTTGCTGCATGATGACCGGGGAGGTGTTCTTTAATACATGAGGAAAGCACTCCAAGAGAATCGGGACAAGAGATTGATCTTCATACCTTACCATCAGATGTTAGTGTTATATATATATTATAATTTTATTATATTTCTTTCAATTCATATAAATTATAGAATATGACATGCTACAAACCTAACATGCAGAAATCATTGGATATTGACCGTGCTTATACCAAGAGAACGTTCCTTGTACGTGTATGATTCTGATAAGAAGAGCAAAAAAATGCTAATGATCACTGCTGCGGTCAAGGAGTAAGTGACTTTCTTAATTTTACGTTTGTTTAGAATTCTAATGATTTTATTATTATATTATCATTTTAAATATCTCTCGTAAGTACTGATTGTTCATTTTGTTCATATTTCAACAGTGCCTTCACCAGGAAAATGGGTACTTCTTTAATGGTTCATAACGATTGCAAGGTAATAGTTTCTATTGAGATATGATTATAAGGACCTAGATGCAAAAATTTGTGAATATCTAAACATATAAATCATTGGTATGCTCATTAACTTACATTTTATTTTTTACAAACTTGTTACATAGTGCCCACAACAACTAGCCGACTGGGAATGTGCATATTATGTCATGTTGCTCATGCAAGACATAATAAGCGAACACCTCGATTCTTTTCTGAACTTAAGGGTATATATGCATTTATATATTTTTCAAAAGTAATGATAAATTGTTGCTTCAAATATAATAAAATACAAAATTAATTGTGCATGCTCTTCTATCTTTTTAAAAATGCAGGATATTCTCGCTAAACATAATGTACAACGCTTGGGAGATTTTCGAAAAATGTGGGTTAAAATTTTTTTACATGAGATTAGGCCGAGAATAACTACAACATTGTAGGATGTGTGTAATTTTAATTTGCATGAACATGAATTTTTTGTAATAATTTAGGATGTATATGATATTTAATTTAGGATGTGTATGTGATAGCTAATTTATGATGTGTATGTGTATGAAACATAATTTTAGGATGTGTGACATTTCATTTCGGATTTGTGATAATTTAGCAAGAATTTTGGCCAACAAAATATGGAAGCAAGTCATTTAATATATATATATTTTTTTATTCAATTTAACTATCTGGATCGGTTCTTAGCTTAAGAACCGATCCTGATAGTCAATAATATGAATTTAAAAAATTCAAAAATAATTAAAAATAACTATTAGAATCGGTTCTATTTAAAACCGATCTAGATAACTGACTATCTGGATCGATTTTAAATGGAACCGATCCAGATAGTTATTTTCTGAATTTAAAAATTAAAATTTTTTAATATTAATCTGGATCGGTTGTATAATAGTGAACCGATATTATACAACCGATCCAGATTAATATTAAAAAGTTTTTAATTTTTAAATTCAGAAAATAACTATCTGGATCGGTTCCATTTAAAACCGATCCAGATAGGTGATTATCTAGATCGGTTATTTAACCGATCCAGATTATTGTAGTATCTGTATCGCCTTCATCAGGATCGGTTGTATTCCGGTACTAATAGGCGTATATAACCGATCCTGATTCCATATTTTTCACTAGTGATCATATCCTAACTAGCTCTATTACTAAGCAATGTTCAACTAAGCCACAATTTTTTCTCCAAGTACTCGACGGTTTATAAGCCACAATTTCATAGCACTAGACTTTAAAAGGTCAAAAGTGACAAAAATACATTTTTTGGATTATAAAATTTATGATGTTTGAGTTTACAATTATTTTGGTATTCATCTGGTTTGGTGCCAAAAGTCCAAAACATGGTATGAACAGCTTGGTGGAGATGTCGAGACATAGCTTTACTTGGCTCTTAGTGCAATGCTTGATATCGGAGAGCTATACCAGATTTGGCACAAACCAAGTATGCAAAAAACCAAGAGGGCAAGGCAGCACCATAATTGTACCATTTTCTATGTCGTATCTACAAAGATATTCCTTGTTTTTCAGGAAGTAAATGCAATTCCCTTTGAATCCAGGAAAGTTGCTTGCACATACAGATAACCCACTATAATATTGCAAAAACAAAATTTGGTCACCGATATCGGTGATCTTTACCCAACAAGGTTTCTGTTTTCTATCACCAACATAAAGACAATATATATCAAAGTAGAACTGCTCACCCTTATAATACTTGAACAATCTTAGCATTTTTCCTCCTGAGTCGACCATAATTGTGTAACCTTTTAGATGAGGGTTTGTGCCCTTTGGTGGTGCCACTTGATAAGCCAAATTTTTGGTGGAAATATCAATAACATTTGTAGTGCCAGTTTCTCTGTCGTTGCTGAAGTATTGTCCCCTATAAAATGCATTAGGACTGTTGCCGACCCCTTCAATATAAACCCAATCATTAGCTTTAGGTCGCCAAAAAGCCATTATATTGGGTGGGGGTAGAGACCAGTCCGCATATCCTGATATAACAACAATATTGCTGCCTTCAATTGTATCTGGACCAATATATTCTGGGCATCCACCACCTAGCACATTAACAGAAGGGACATGGATCTGATCATGAGTAAGAGGATTAAGGAGATACACATTGCCATTTCTCATGCAAGAGGCAAGTAGGTAGTGGCATGAGGGGCTGCTTACCTTGAAACGATGGGATCTTGGATAGGTGATAGTATGAACTTTACCAGATAAGAGGCAGTAGAAGCGTATAGTGGTGGTTTCTTCCGAGTATTTACGAATCTCTACAAGCCAGGGGAGTTGTGGAGGAGGATCATTGACTCGGGCTGATAACTGCCAGCTCTTGCATACAACACGAAAGCGTATGAAATCAGAGATATCAGATAGCTTTTTGGAGAAGAGATGGAGAATGTCTTCTGGAAGTTCAGACCAGTTTCTCTCATGGCTTAGGACGCCATCGGCACTGCTTCGTTCTTTCATGGTAGAGCTTTTAGTCTTTCGCTTGGGCATCTGATATTTGGAGGAAAACAAGTGTAGTTAATACTGAAGTTAAGAAGGCCTAAGTTTGTTATTCGGTACTTAATTAAGCATGATAATTCCATTAAAAAGAAAACACAATTGTTTTAATATGCCTTCCTTTTCTAAATATAAGATAGGAAATTTTCTAGTCATTTAAACTTAATCGATTATATATGCTAATCACTCACAAGATGCAGTGAATCCCCAATTTATAGACCTAAACATTGCATATCATACTGAAAAGCTTGAACCGGTGCTGCATAAGGCACAATTGCAATACTGACCTTAACCTAAATTAAACCAAAAAAAGAATTATTAAAGTTCAATACAAACAAAATAGTTCATACATGTGAAAATTCAACCAAAAAGGCATCCAACAAAATAAAATCAGAAAAGATAAAGGTTCTGGGCAACTAAAGAAGGAAGAAACATACCACATTTGAGAAAGAGACTAATACCACAATTATAACCTAATTATTTCCCTATTCAACCAAATTGAAAACCTAAACGGAAAAGAAGGTTCTTATGAACTAAAGAACGACAATTAAACACATTTATAATACTAAGAACAACAGTTCATGCATTATTCAAACAACATGGATTTAAACTCAGCACAACACAAATTCAGAACATCACTTGACACAAATAAGGCCACAATTAAGTACAGCACATCAGAATACTAATAATTTGGCTCAAAGAAGCAAAGGCCATAACTCAAGAAGAAATAAAAATATCACCAAAACTATAAACTTTTTGGTAATATTACCATAATTAAATTTGATACATCACCAGCCAAAACAGTACAATAGGAAACACAAATTTTTTTTAAAAAAAAAAGGCCATTACAAAGTATCAAGATGTAACCAAGAACCAGAAAACACTGTTCTTACATAAAAAAGTTAAACAAAAAGCTAATTTATAAACCCTAAAATCATTGTTAGTAATTTCAATAAATAATAACAAAAATAAATTCTAACCTTGGTGCTTAAAGAGGATAGTGGAGGTAGTGGAGGACTAGCGGAGGAGGAGGACGACTCCAGGGCAGCAATATCCTGGACGAGGTGGCGCTGCAGGAGTATATTTGAGCGGCGGAGATTTCCTCAACCAGCGGTGACTGGGAGATGTGCTTGGCGCTCTAGTAGTCGTCTGGGTGTTGTAGGTTTTTGAGGGAGAGTGGGTGTGAGGAATAGAGGTGAAATTAGTGGTTTGATTTGTGAAACTTGAGTCTACAAGGATGGAATCACAAAGAGTAAAACAATGTTTGAGAAAATTACTTAAACGATCCACCTCTTATCTGAGCAGAGAGAGCTGCGGAGACGATGCTCGTGACGGAGGCTGCCGATGCCAAGTGGATGACAAATGAAGTTATATAAAGAACAATTTATGATTAGTCAATGGTACTACATATTTTTCTCTAAATTTATAGAAATAAATTTCTCTCTATGTCAGGATATGAAAAATGAAGTTGTATAAATTAACTACTTGAAGAAATTACTGAGTGTATAGTCATCAAAAAATTGATATTGGAATTTAAATTCAATCAAAACTTTATTATTAGATAAATCCCCATCCAAAACTTAAAATTCTCTTAGATATATTATTGATTTTTTTTTTATTATTGGAGAATATGTCCAAAAAAAAAATATAGTATGTTTCCAACATAGTTTGAATTAAGCACACTAACATTTGTTAAATAACACATTGAACTTTTTTAAAATTTACTATATTTCTTGCATATATAGAATATCTCAACCTAAATTCCACGAAAAAACAATTATTGAAGTTCAACATAAACAAAATAGTTCAATACATGCAAAAATTTAACAAAAAATGGCATCCAACAAAGCAAAATCAGAAAAGATAATGGTTCTCAACAACTAAAGAAGTACAACAAAGTTAGAAACAGACCAATAACACAATTATAACCTAATTCTACCCCTATTCAATCAAATAAAAATCCAAAAAGATAAGTAGGTTAATAGGAACTAAGGAACAACACTAAACGCATTTAAAACACTAAAGAACAACATTTAACACATTTAAAACATAAAGTTCATGCATTATTCAAGCTAGGCACAGTTCATCACAGCACAAATTCAGAACATGATGTAACACTAATAAGACCACAAATAGGTTTAACACATCACAAAATTATAAATTAGTTTCACAACAGCAATTAAGCAAAGATCAAAACAAAAGAGCTTTTTCGTAAATATTATCAAAATTAAATTTCGTTCTGCACCAGCCATAAAGTAACAAGATGTAACCAAAAGCCACAAAAATATTATTATACATGGGGGTCTAAATAAAAACACTTTCCATAAATAAAAAATTTAAATACAAACGTACACCATAACCCTAAAAAAAATGTTCGTAATTTTAATAAGGAGCCTGATAATTGTACCTCAAACAAAATCTCTGAGCACGTTCCCCCAAGTAGTTTAATAAAAAACTTTCAATGTTATCTAACTTTCATTTCCAGCGCTAATATCCAAACATTTAAACTTCATTTTATAACATTTTACAATACTACTCGCAAGCATTTAAACTTCTATCTGCAAGCATTGAACTCCTAACTATTTTTGTTTTCAAGCCAAAAACGAAAAGATTCATTTCACCCACTTTTTTTATTTTTTCTCTGATCATTCTCATCCATTTTTTCGACGATCCGTGATGAATTTTGCGAATCTAAAAATATGAACTTTTTTTACCCGATTTTTTCTTTCAAATGAGATCCATGAAGAATAACTTTTGAGTTATATTTGTGCCGTAATTTTTTTCACTACTTTAAATCTCTGTGACTTTCAATTTTTTTTATTTTGCTTCAAAATAAATTAAATCTCTGTTTAAAAACATATAAATCTCATGTACAAGCATATAAACCTCATTAATAACACTTTAAATCTCTAGAATAAAACATATAAACCTCATGTAGAAAGAATTTAAACCTCAACAATAACACTTCAAATCATATAAATCTCAACAATAACACTGCATTTACAAAGCTCATTTACAAAGCATATAAACCTCATGTACAAAGCCTTGAAAATTTTAATAGTTGTAGACTGAGATTTAAAAATTTAAAAATTTAAAGTGCTCATGAGTTTTACTTTAAAAAAAAAACAAATGACTTTAAAATTACTCAAAAGTATTTCTTCATGGATTTTATTTGAAGGATAAAATTGAATAGAAAATGTTCGTATTTTTAGATTCATAAAATTCATCACGGATCGTCGAAAAAATAAATTATAATGATCAGAGAAAAAATAAAAAAGAGTGGGTAAAAAGAATATTTTCTTTTTTGACTTGAATACAAAAGTAGTTAAGAGTTAAAACTATCTAGAAATGCTTTTAGATAGACGTTTATATGCTTGCGAGTAATATTTTAAAATGTTATAAATATAGCTTTAAATGTTTGGATATTAACGCTGAAAATGAAACTTAGACAATATTAAAATATTTTTCTATGAAACTACTTGGGAGACGCGCTCGAGTATGGCTTGGGGTACTAGAACATTTCCTTTTTAATAAATATTAACAAAAATAAATTCTGACCTTGGGGCTGAGAGAGGATGTGGAGGTAGTGGAAGTGCAGCCGTGGTCTTGATAAGGCAGCGCTGCAACAACGAATAACAATGTCAAGAATGTGATTAAAAATGTTTATGCAACCAGACCAGCACATTAGACTCAATTAATTTAGCCTAAATTAACCCTCAATCAAATTACATAGCTACGAAACAACCCACCTTCAATTATATAAGGGACGGATAAAGATGCAACGGTCTGTTTATGGCTAATAAATCAGAACATAATCCAAGGAATGAATTTCTTATTACCATCTCAGCCTTATACATGGATTGACAAGCACCATTAGCAAAAAAAATTGGAAAATAATTGCATTCTCTCATTTGGTACTCTGAGGTTTTACAAGATGTACTTATTCTTTTTTCCAGATGAGTATAAAATTTGGAAATATGAAATTAAATTTATTGTAATAAGACCAGTAATCCTGATCTCTTACTTCAACCAGGATGAAAAGCACCACCACCACCACCACCTCTCCGCTAAGTAATGAAAAAGCACTAGGTGCAACCTTGACTCTGGAGTAATCCTCAAGCTGCTGCCTCCCAGCAAAGATCAGGCGTTGCTGCTCTAAATTTTAGGGGCAAAATAAACCTTGATTATTATTGAGGAAAAGTTATCCTCCAATATATAAAACTAGCAACAGTTATATGTCATAATTAACTTCAATTTTTTTGCTTTACCACGAAATTAGGCACGGAAGGTATTTATTCTATATTTAACATATCTATCTCA
>CAXKVR010000658.1:0-19722 GCA_964058845.1 Carex sylvatica
TAGATGTAAATATAAAATTATGTCTCGTCCTAATTTTTTTTTCCAATATAATATTTCTATGTTTTTCTCATAACAAATTAAAAAAAATGTATACTTGAAAATAATTATTAATTTATAATCTATCGTAAAAAAAAAAAAAATCTTGACTCCGCTCCCGACTTGCAGTGTACTGAAACAAAAAAGTTAAAGGTCATATGATGTTCCTTTTTTTCTGATTAAACAAGCAATTAAGGGTGCAGATGGGTTGGATATTATCCAATCGTATCCGAATCTGTATCTAAAAATTAAATACAGATATTCGATATTTGAATATCCGTGCGGATACGGATAAGGATATGGTTTTAAATTTTAATTATCCGTATCCGAATAATAGATATATACTATATAGTTTAATATATATTATGAAAAAAATTATGTTATTCACTATTATAAAAAGTGGATATATGTATCCATATCCGTTTAATATCCGATCCGTATCCGTATCCGTCTAATATCTGATCCGTATCCATATCCGAAAAATAAAAACGGATTCGGATATATATGGTTTTACCACTATCCGATCCGTTTGCACCCCTACAAGCAATACAAGTTCACAGCATGTAATCTATTATTCCATATAAACATCATAAATCCTCTAATATAAATCCAATACAAAACTATAGTTATATCTACTTGATAAATAAATAAATAAATACTAGCTGTTTGTAAAAAAGAATGAGCACATGTTAGTAACTTTGTATTTGAGTAGGTATGCTTTGAATTATGATGATAGTTCTCTTTGGTGAAACTCAACAAAGGCTGCCAATTGGATAAAACATTCCCCTCATCAACACTGATTCCTGTGTTTTCTTGTTAAATAACACACTACAAAAGCAAATTGATTGGATTCCAAAAGGTTTGTTCCCCTGTCATCAGGTTATGGGCTTTGCTCTAAATCATCATTATACTGTCTCTTAACTTATCTTAATTCATACTATGTAGGTTTATATATTAATTTATATCACTAAGGTAACAGAGTTTTTTTTTTTTTTTTTTAGATTCGGACCGTTCAATCAGAATCTGCACAAATATTAAAGGGGCTTGTGCATTATACCTCAGACCAAATTGGCTTGAATTCTAATCGGACGGTCCGGATCTTAACATAAATTTCAACCACCACCTTTAAAAGACAAAAGAAAAAAAAAAGAAACAAAACAAGTCAGAGGTACTTAAAATTCATATTCTAAGTCTACATAAACTGATATTACAGCAAACAAAAATCCATTAAATAGAACAAATATTTAGACCATATGGAAGATTACTTAATATATATATTTTTTTATCCCTTTAAAGTTAAGCATGAAGAGTATAATTCATGTTATGTCCCAAACGCATAAAAGCAGATAGGTACCCCCACTATTATCTGTTACCTAAATTGCATTTCTTGTCAGGAAGAAAGGGATATATTAGAAAGAGAGAGAGAGAGAGAGAGAGAGAGGCAATCCATATCAATAGTTCAATCTTTCACAAGTAAACATCCCACTAAAGAGTTCATCACCATTGCTTTTAAAGTAGTAACCAATGCAAGTATGTAAATTTATTTACTTATAATATTTGTTGTCTTATGCAGGGCAGAATCTGTTAATTGAGATTAGGGGATTGAATAAGTTACATTAGTGTAATTTCATCTTATAAATGGGGCTGAAAACTATTAATACTTATAAAAAAATTATAAAGGATAAATAAATTGGTAATTTATAATTGGAAAAAAAAAATAGTATTTTTTTTTTTTTGTGATGGCATGCTATATTATTTTTGTTATAATTGTGTTCCTAAAACAAGAGTAATCTGGATTCAACAAGAATTTCCAAATTGATTAATAACATTATTTGATATTGAAATGCATTCCACCTGGGTCCCCATTTTAAGAATCAAAAGAGGTCGCTATTTTAATTAGATCAACCCCCTTTAATTTGAGATCTAGACCTAAATAGAGACAAATTTCATAATCAAACCCTTGACTAGGGGTACCAAACTTAGCTAAAAAGCCAAGTAAGCAAAAGAAAAATAATTGCAATTTTATTTTTATATTAGCCAAATTTGGATATAGTATGCTGCTCCAGTTTACACATTTTGTGGTCCAAAGCATTTTCCTTTCTATCAAATATATGTTATCATTTAAGTGTATTATACAAAACTACATTAAAATTACAAAATCATTTACCAGAACTTTCATGCTTCATTTTTTTAATTATCTGTAAGAAAGAAAAACATTTTTTTAGAAACAAGTAGAGGTCCATAATTAAAAAAAAAAAAAAAAGTACTAGTAATAATTAATAAACTAACAAGAGCATGCATAAGTGGGGTCAAAATACAACCTAGTAGTGGGGATGATGAAATTAAATTTACAAATGGAGGCCAGAACTGCCATTCACTGTTTGACAATGACCTCTCTCTTTGCTCTTTGCTCTTTGCTTCTCTCCTCTTAGTTGGATATGTTATTCACATTTATTGTGGAATATATTAACATCAAAATTTATTTTGAATTTGACATTAAAAAAATTCATACACAACTACTTTTATTGATGAAAAATATTATGAATATGCTAAATCAGCTCAGGCAGTTCAAATTAGGTAATGCCATATCACTGATTAGGTGTGGATGTACCACTTTTAAGCTAAAAGTTAAAATTACTTTAAAAATAATAATTAATTGACAACAAATATTCAAAATCATAAGAATTAAATGAAAACAAAACTATACAAAATAATGTTATTATTAGAATTTTATTGTTGCATGGTTTGAACAGGTCAAAAAAATGGTCAATTGTCAAAAATTCAGTAGACCCCCAAAATATTTGTCTTCTATTAACATTCTTCCGTACTGATGAAATATAAAACATTTTAATAAAAATAACAAAATGAAATGGCCCACAAATAGCTCAGTGGATTGAATTTCATGATCATATCAGATGCCATTGTCTCCTTATCACCTCACTTAATCTATTTATTAATATAAAACATTTTCTTCTCCTTTTCAGTCTCTCATTTACTGCCAACATTTTCTTTACACTTTTTTATTGGGCCATTTTCTGAAGGCCTGCTCTGATTTTTTTTTTTTTTGGTCTCCTTTTGTTTTGTTTTGTTTAATAATACTACGTGCCAGGAATGTGTATGGAGTGCATTTGTATTTTGCCTGATTTTTCCATATTATTTTGTACCCAAAATAAATTATAATTTTTTTAGTACTAAACTAAAAAGATAGGAGCATCACTTACAATTTTTTGACTGGTTTCATGACAACATAAATAATTATTTTTAAATGATTCAAACAAAAATAAATTATTTTTTTAAGGTGTCAAAATAATAATAAACTAAAATTGATTCTTGATTATTGTAAAATATTCACTACACTAGTGCAGAATACACACTGATATATTGTAATTTATTGACAACTATCATGCTTTTTCACCTCCATTAGCTTTTAACAGTTGCTTCAACTTCTCATATCAATATATCATATGCCACTTTTAAAAAATAAATAGAAATATCTGGCCATAGCCCATATCTCATTCAAGAAGGACACCCATTAATTTGTGAAAATATTTAAATTAAAGAAAGTGGGGACACATTTTATTGTTTAAACTGTATTTGGGACCATATACAAATTATTGTGTCATGAATGAGAAATATATATATTAGGTTGCCACCGACACTAAATAGTAAATAGGAGATATAATGCATGCAAGTAGCGATTGAAAGTTTGAAACTAATCATTTATTATATATAGCTTCTATCTCTTCATAGATGAATTATTGGTGTACCAAAACAACCTGTCACTAATTAGCCTGAGACTGAGGCAACTGATCAAATTAATCAAATCATATAATTGTTTTAGAAACTATCAATCCTTATTTGAAACCTACTAATCAAAATCATATAATTGTTTTAGAAACTGTCAATCCTTGTTTGAAACCTACTAATCAAAATTTGTAGAAATAGACAGGCGACCAAATTTGGTTCGATGCTTAATATGAACTGTTTGATCTGCGTAAATTAATGATTATAATATTATTTTTATCTTTTTAATAAAGAATATAATGGATACTTCATAAATTTAAAATGAGTTTTAATAACAAAGTCGATAAATTAGATAACTTTGTGATTTATTTTAATTTAAAGAGTAAATATCAAATTATGATTCACCATCTCTGTCTTTGTCCAAATATTAATTTTATCTCTTTTATTTTTTTTATGAAACAGCAGACATATAAGAAATGATTGATGCTTATGATTGAGACATGTTGTTGACCAAGAATTATGTAATTATGAGATCAAATCAATCTTTCAATAGGTGTTTTTGTTTATCACAAATATATTTTCTGTTGCAATAAAATATTATGAATATATTTCCTGCAAATTATTGTCATAATTTGGATTACTATAAGAAGATGTTCAGTTTACTTGTTCAGAAATGAGAACAAAACTTTTAGTAATAAACTTCATTTATATTTTACCTCTAAAATTCATAATATCATATTTACCCTTCTAAATTTCAAAAACTCACAAATTTACTCAATTTATAAAAAATTTAATAACTGAAAATTTAAAATTTAAAATTCAAAATAAAACCGTTGGATATGATCTACATCATTTTATCTATGCACGTGTAAAAAATTATGATATTTCAACTTTGTTTTGGTTGTCATCAAGAATTTGTAAAAACATACTAATGTGAATAATTTCTAGATATTGATTTTTTAACTTATTAATGCACATATAAACAAAACTAATTTTTTATGAGCACGTAGAGAAAATAACATAGATCACATCTAACTGTTTTATTTTGACATTTATAATTTAAATTTTGAGTATTAACATTTTAAAATAGAGACACAGTGAAAACACAAAAAATAAAGACATTTGAATCCTCCTCTCTAAACAACAAATAGTAAAGAAATATAAAAAAAAAACAAAAAAATTACTCCGTAGTAAGAATCAATCCGTGCTATGCCTCACTCTAATTTATAGAACGGATGTGCCACGATGTTTATGTCTGCCTAGCTAACATTGGAAATTGGATTATGGATGGAATGGAAAGATAGATCTTGGGATGTGGCATGACATAGAGTCATGGAGAGGTATACCCCACAAAAGGTCACATCAGTGAGGCCACCGTAGATCAATCCAAAATCCTTTAATTTGGTCTCTTGACTTCCTGTCTCAGTGCTACTTCCATACTTCTTCCATGTAATTATTTATTTATTTTATATACCAAACATTGTTAATATTATAATTAATTATATCGTATGTGAATCTCTCTAATTAATGTTTCTCAGGTACTTGGGACTTGAGGTATAACTTTATCATAGGGAACCGAATTCTTTGCTCTGGGCCAAGAAATTCCTGCTCTCAGAGTCATTGTTAGTGGACTTCCAGTTCAAAAATTAAATGTGATCGGCCCTCTTTAATAGTGGCCGGCCTTACATTCCAATGACTGAGAGAACATAAAATTTCTGCACCCGGAGGGCTGGTGATCTCCTTCCTTATCATAGAGTCGAGGAAAAAAAAAAAACTGAGGCGCCCTTCTTTTTCTCAGATTTTAATGTGGTATAAAATCTCCTGCTTTATTTTATGTCTGTTTCGATCTGAACAGTTATAATTAAAGAATAAAAAATATCTGAGTTTTGAAAAAATACAATCAATATTTAAATATGACCGTTCAGATAAAAACAAGCATGAAATTGATGAATGAATTAAACCTTTCTGTAAGATTTTCTGCATACAGGGCAGGTGATTTGATTCCTTTTAATGTCATTAACAAAAATATTTTTAATTTTGATGACCCAAAATTTTATGTATGAAAAAAAATGGGTACACCTGATATGACAAAAAGAAGCACTCATTCTGTATCTGAAAAAAAGGAGCATCACAATATGATGTTGTATAGGGAAGTAGAATATACGTATGTATTGTACAGTATATTTGAATGAGATTATATCCACAAGTACAACAAATTAAATTTTGTAGTGTATCAGAGACTCAAGTATCAGAAAAATCAGAAGAAAAAAAAGGAGCATCACATCCACATGTTGTTTGGCGTAGCAAACATGGTGTATCAGAGTACGGTACGCCGTGTGTACCGACATAATAACTACCTTGGCAAAAGTTGGTAAAAGAGAATGTGTAATTTTCAATGAAAGAATGTACATGTAAATAGTAAGAATACAAGGACCAAACTGTAAAGATTAAGTGATGGAAAATTATTTAAAAGTAAGAAGAACTAAAATGTTTTTTAAAATTTTATTTGTCAAGCTCTTGATCATATACAAAATATATAAATGAAGTTACAATTAAAAGGATGAAGATTATTTATTAAGCAAAATGGTGATAATAAATTATGTTTAGATTTTATGTAAATTTAAATATGTTTTTAAGAATAATTCGAAATTTTCATATAGGAAATTATTTATGAATATTAATAATTAAAAATTAAACATTCATCTTTCTAAAAGAAAAAGAAAAAACATGTTTTTGAAAAGTAAGGCGGGGTCGTTGTTTTCAAAATAGATGTAAAAAGAATAAAGAAAATGGATTTCAATTTTTTTTTTTTTTTTTTTTTTGAGGTTAGAGCCTCTCTGTGTTTTATCTTGTCCGAGTTACTTTTGATTGCTAGCTCCGAGGCACCGTACACAGAAATCTTTTTTTATCACGTGGACACTATATAATTGTGCTACATTTTTTTTTATAATAAACACCCATCATTTGTTTTTATTTAATATATGTCGTTATTTCCAAAATTCCATCAGGAGTGAATTATACAAATGCACATCGTTCGGTTCTTTTGTTAAATTTTACCGTTCTAGGGAAAACAAAAAAACAAAAAAATGAGAAAAAAAAGGCGAAATCACTGTTTACAGTAGGGATATGAATAAATCAAAGTATACATGAAAACATTATTATTTCTAGCACTCCAGCATGAACAATAAGTAAAACAATGAAAAATTTAATAATAAATGAGTCTTCTTAGATAGGGGTTTATACGGAGCTGATAATATCCAATCTGTATTCGATATTAAATTTTAATTAATTGTATTTAATAGTACATATATATTATGATATAATATTTGTATATTTTTTAATAATATCACATTCCATTAGTATCTGTCTATTATTAGATTTATATTTGTATCTGAATTCAAATAATAAAAACAGATATATATATATTTATATATATATAATTTTATCACTGTCGCTTCATATCTGATTTGTTTTCACTCCTAAATAATAATAATAAAAATACAAATTTAATTTCTCCAAAAACGACAATATCTTGCTAAATACTTATCTAATAGACTAGTACACAAATTACAATTGTTACCCAATGTGATATTGGACAGAACTTCGTAAATTCTAATCCCTAAACTCTAAATACTAAACCCTATCTCTGGGATTTTTTTTAAAACCCACAAATAAAAAATAAAATTTTATTAAACTAACTTGATTGCTTTCGTTTTTAGAAAAATTATAAAAATTGAGATGTTATTTTGGTCCGATTTTTTTTTTTCCAGAACCAATGTCATTTGGTCCGAGCTATTTTCATAGATTTCAATAAAAAAAATGATGATAAAACTTGTGAAAATACCTCAAACCAAAATGACATCTCGATTCTTATAGTTTTTGTAGAAAGCAATCAAGTTGGCTTGATAAAGTATTTTTTTTATGGGAGCTGATAATAGTACCCGCGCTACAGTACTCGCACTGTATCCGCAGGAGGGACCATTGAAAATTAAATGTTAAAATATAACTTCTTGTAGGGATTGCAAAAACTGCACAATTCGAATTTTTTTTTCTCTAAAGTATCAATACCTATGAACGGAAGTATTTATACCTATGTACAGAAGTATTTATACTTATGGTGTGAATAATTATTTATTGCGTGGATTATGTAGCGTTAAGATAACAATAACCGCTCTACATTACCCGCACTGTACTCGCGCTACAGTACCTGGGGACCACTGAAAATTAAATGCATAAATATAACTTTCTACGGGAACTACAGAAACTTCACAATTTGAATTTTTTTTTAAGTATTAATATTTATGCAATTTTTTCTTTCAAATGAGATCCACGATGATGTACTTTCAAGCTCATCGTCACGCAAATGTTTATACCTCGCCGTACAAGTATTTATACCTACACTTGCAAGTATTTTTTACATATGACACTGAAAGTATTAATATCTAAATATTGAAAGCATTTATACTTATATACTGAAGTATTTATACCTATGATGTCAACTATGTTTGTTAGAGAAAAGTTGACACGAGAATGATTGGGGTACTCGAAAAGAGATTATCATAACAAGTTACGCCTCAAAATATTAATATCTTACTTTTTTAAGTGCTAATATCTTATCTTCTAAGTATATATATCTACGAAGGTATAAATATCTAAGTATTTTTTACATATGATACTGAAAGTATTAATATCTAAGCATTGAAAGTATTTATATCTATGCACTGAAGTATTTATTTTTATGAGATCAATTATTTTTGTTAGAGAAAGGTTGACGCGGAATTAGTGCTGGGGCTTTGAAAGGAGACCATATATAGTGGGGACCATAGAAAAATGATGTTGCTGAAATTTTAGAATAATAATTAGTTAAGACTATATAATATATTTTTAGAATAATAATTAGTGAGATCATAATATATTATTCCTCTAATTTTAAGTACTGTAGTGAGGATACAGTGCAGATACTGTAGCACAGATACAGAAATAATAATTATTTTTATTTATAATTTCTAAAAAATGTTTCATCTCCGATACGGAATGAGGAGGGCATATATAAAAAAAAAAAGGGCTATCCGATGAGTGAGGTCGAGTGGGTCAACGATAGTGAGGTCAAATTTGATTGATTTGATAGCCGAATTAACTACATTAATTGATGACCAAAATACCCCCGCAAGTATCAGCACAAGTGCACAGTTGTTAGCATTTGCACTTTGGATGGAAGGGAATTGCCATACGTGATAGGCCCAATACCTGTGTACTTTCTTCCCCAGTCAGTGAAGCGTGACGCCAGTCGCCAATTAAATTCCTTGCACTTTCATTCATTTATTTATACAACTACTGATGTACATGTACGGATGTACCCCTTTTAAAAAATACAACCCAAATATATATGGACATATTAATTGTTTGATTTATTGTCAAAATTACCACTAATAAATATACAAGGAGATATCCACTTATACTGTTTCTTAGTGATACCGAATTACACTATATATTTTCAAAGTTTACAGTCTATCTAAATTGTTAAACATGGTAAATATATTAAAAATATGCTTGCAGACAAATTTTATATTTTTTGAATTTTTATTACTATTTATTAAGATGGGCACAAAAATTCAACAGTCTAAAACAGCGATTTTGTAAAATACTTTTAATATATCCATTAAATTTGATATGCAATCACATTTTAATATATCCATCATGTTGAACGAGTTGGATCGACTGTTTGGACTTTGAAAACTTTGAAAATATAAGGTGTAATCGGGTGTCACCAAAAACAGTGTAAGTGGATCCCTCCTCTAAATATGTTGATTAGAGAAAATTATTTACAAAATTCTGAAAAGCCCAAAATACAAGAGGGTCCCAAGATCCAATAAAACTAATGGGCTCCATTTTAAAGATGAATTTAGGTTAAGAAGAGTCTCAACTCATTGGCTGATTCTGATTACAGGAACTGGAAATGTCAATTTCAATCATCAAATTCTCATCCTTAATTTAAAGCCTACTAACGTTTATTGAGTTCAGACCTAACAGTACCTGAACAATTTATTTTATTAACCTCAATCTTTATAAATTACTATAAACTTTTCTTTTTCTTTCAGTGAAGCATTAATTAGCATATAAACACATTACTTATATGAGTAGATTAGTTTAAACGGTTTTTCATTCGTTATTTGACCCAATCAAATAGAATTTTGAGTTAAATTCACTAATCATCTAGGATTATATTAACAGTGAAACTAGCAGATTTATTTTTTTAAATAGAACTATTTTTAATCTTTTTAACACAACAAGCACTGTTTGTAGTAAAAAAAATTAAAAGAAAAAGACTCCACCGATTCCTATGATCGGTGCAGTCATTTTTGGACCATCAATAGTGATAAATGTGAAGTTTTTTGCTCCACCGATCCATAAGATCAGTGGAGAAAATAATTTTTTTTGCCTCCATCGACTGTAGAATCGATGGAGTCTTTTTTTATAGCTTCTCCATGTATAGTGTTTATTCTCTTAAAATTTTTAAAAACAGTTCTATTTAAAAAAAAAAAAAAATCAAACTAGCATGTACGTCATACTTTAATTAATAACAGTACATGCTATATACGAACATTGGATTATGCTTTGGGGTTTTCTTAAATAATTAATAAAAGTAGTCAAATGTTAACATTTTATATATACATTCAATGCTTCATGACTTATTTTTAAAGTATCTTTCCACTTTAAAAGTTTTCAATTCTATCATCTGTCTTATTTTGTTAAGAAATTATTCTAAGAACTTATTAAAGATGAAATTATTAACCTTTTTTTCAGCTTTCTAATCTAACTTTTATTATTTTATATCTTCCATAGTGGTTCAATAGCATGCCCAAATTTTGCAATTTATCATTGCTTCTTTTGTTGAATAGTAAAAGTATGAAGCCCCACACAACATGCACATAAACCCTACTTTATTTTCAAGAAAATGAAAAATTATAATATTATAATATAACCTACTCTAGGATAATTTATATTTCAGGACAATCCAAAGTATTCTGCTCAGAAATTCATGATAACTAATTAAGGAAAAAGTGTTTTATATGTGTGTGTGTATAGACAATGGAAAAAAGAAATAAAGACAAATGAAAAAAGGTAAAGAGGCCCCATGTAATTTCAGCAATATAATAAACTTCTTAATTAATTATTAACAGTACATGATTCTCGATTTGTATAAAATGTTAACATGGGCCATAAAATCAATGAAGTCCAATTATGAATTCCAAAGCGTTAAAGGCCTATTAAAGAGTTATGTTAGAAAACACAAAATCTGAAAAAGATTTTAGTCAATCTTACCAAGTGTGTGTGTGTATTAAATGATCTCTATCCTGGAAATCTTATCTCCATCTTGGTATACAACTATTACATTCAGATCTATCTAATCTGCAAAAGTGACTTATTAAAAATTAAATCTGGTTCAATTTTTTTTTTTTTTTTTTTGCTTTAGTGGGACCAAGTTTTCTCCTTTCCTCAGTCAGCAAAGAGCAAGCAATGATGAGTGTGATTTAGGAGTAGAACTAGGGTGCTCTTAAGCTTACCAAAGTGTTTGGTGAGCTTAACTCCAAAATTCATCAAATCGGTTTCAAATAACAAATCCGAACTGTTAAAATTCACCTATCTTATGAGTGATGCATCTACATGTGAAAATTTTAAATATTCAGATTAATTTAGTATAAAGTCAAGCGGTCAAAAAAACGTTCAAAAAATGAATGCACTAAAATTAATTTATTAACCTTCTAATTTTGATCGATTGACTTTATACTAAATCAATTCAAATGTTTAAAATTTTCACATGTAGACGAATCACTCGTAAGGTAATTAAGCGGGTTCTAACAGTTCGGATTCGTCATTTAAAACTGATTTAATGAATTTTAGAGTTAAACTCACCAAATACTTTGCTGAACTTAAGAGCACCCTAGTTCTACTCGTGATTTAGAGACACATTTTCAGACTATGTAGACCCACATGAAAGCATTTTTGCACATCCCAATGCCATACAAACTTCCAGTCAAGATTCTTCCCAACAATATATCTTTAGAACTTATCAAATAAAAAAAAATTATATATTTGTTTGTGATATGTTATTGAAAATTTAATATGTTATTTAATTATGGTTTGGTAAATTTTTTGTTTTTTTAATTATGGTTTCTTAAAAAGATTTTCATGTGAGCGCTCAATATGATCTCCATTTTAAAATATACATGGAGACTAATTTTATATTTTTGAAATCTTTTGTACTATAAATTTATCAAAAGATTCTTGAACATCCTAAAATAATTTTGTACATATTTAAAAATATTATATATTTAAAAAAAAATACAAATTTGGTCTTGAAGCACTTTTTAGTATGAAGATTATGCTGAGTGGTTTGAATGGGCTGTGTAGACTTTAAAATAAGAATGTGAGACAGGAAAGATAAAAGGTATTTGAACCCTGCTCAATATAAAATAAGTAAGGTTCAATATTTCAAATGTTTTGTGTTTTTTATGCCTCAATCATGTCTCACATTTTTATTTTCGTTTGTAAAGTCCAAATCACTTAACATGATCTCCATATTAAAAATACATTGAGACCAAATTTTATTATATTTTTTGTATATAGATATGAAATCATTGTTTTTTATAAAATTTTGAACAATCTAAAAACAATAATTGTGTACCTTTTTAAACAATAGTAAAAAATTTGACGCAATTTCAAATCATTGTGTACCTTTTTAAGCAATATTTCATTTAATACTAATTTAATATTTAGAAAAAATAATATAATATTTTATTAGCTATATTCTTATTAATCCACTATTTTATAGATTAGTAGAATAGAGTTATTTTTGAGTTAACTCAATTTACTAATTTGTATATACATCAATAAAGTTTGAAAATAGTGAAACTAATTCAAAATTAACTCTATTTTTGAATTATCCAAACGCACCCAAAGGATTCTCTAATCTCTAGAATGAGCAAGACTCTTAATTGTCCCGTTTGACCTTTTGTTGGTTATTTCTTTTCCCACAAATTCACAATCTTGTCTCATATCTAGTCAGCCATGCATCACCGTGTATTGAAGCCTTTCTCTGAGCGGATCCCTTACCGGCACAGTATCTCAATTGTACCGCTCTGGTACCATGTGACGAAAGACAATAATAAAGAATAATTGTTATTTTATTGATTATTGATATATCAAGTTATATAATTTACATGTGTTTAATATAACTTTATATATGCAAACTAGCCGTTGTACATTCCTTAAATTACAAAAGAGCTGATGACATTTCTATACTAAATTATAGTTATGTCAGAGATATATATATACAATTAAGTGGCATGAAGGCAGTTAGGCAGTTAGAGCTAATGAAATTTAAGTTGTTATGCAGTTATAGCAACAGGTTGTTGGATAAATTAGCCAGAGTTATAATGATGTAACTAGAATAAGTTTCTACTGTTATTTTCCTATATATACCACATGTACTATAACAAGAGGGATAACAGTATACAAGATCAATGTATCTTTAAATTCTCTGTTTCTATCTTCTTCTATCAAAGTTAATATTTACTATTGAATAGAGAGATATTATTTAATCGGATATGATTCTTAATTTTATTCTTTACTAATATTCAATAGTATTAATTAATTCAATCGAACTGACACCTCATTGCGAATAACAAAATAATACAGTGTAGGAGTAGTATTAGTTAAATCGAACTGAAATAACAATCACTAAAAAGTAAAACCCCACCTCTATGCCAAAGCAATGGCCTCTACCAGGACTGGCCAAGTACCGTTCCACATGGCGGCAATAGCATATCCCGGACGTGGCCACATCAATGCGATGATGAATTTTTGCCGGCTCCTCTCTGAACGTGGCGGTTTCCATATCTCATTCATAGTCACCGAAGAATGGTGCTCAATTCTCTCCTCAGACCCACCTCCCCTGCCTTGTGTGCAACTATGCACCATCCCGAACTGCATCCCCTCTGAACGAGGCCGTGCAGCAGATATGAACGGGTTCTCAGATGCCGTCCGAACTAAGATGGTGGAGCCATTTGAACAGTTGATAATGGAGCAGCTGGAGACATCCGTGCAGGTTATTGTCAGTGACACGTACTTGTCTTTGGGTTGTTGCAGTTGGAAACAGAAGAGGCATGCATACCGGTTTGCTCCTTGTTTCCCATGGCGGCTTGCGTCTTCCGTACTTTCGATAATTACCACATGCTGCCAGTACACGTGCCCACAACTGATTTGATAGCAGGTAAAAGAAATCAACTAAGACTCAGTTGAATATATATATATATGTATATATACAGAGTGACTAATGTGTATTCGAATGTATATGGACCGAAATACATATGGTCCAAATTTGATTTTTCAAAATCTAAATGGTCGATTCGAACCGTTCATCTTATTCTCCATATTAATATGTGCTTGGAGACCAAATTTTATATTTTTCTAATTTTTTTTTACAATTTATTAAGTATTTTACAAAATTGTTGATCCAACGGTGACTTAACAAAACAGTAAAATTAGCAGCCACCGTTGGATCAACAATTTTGTAAAATACTTAATAAATTGTAAAAAAAATTAGAAAAATATAAAATTTGGTCTCCAAGCACATATTAATATGGAGAACAAGATGAACGATTCGGATCGACCGTTTAGATTTTGAAAAATCAAATTTGGACCATATGTATTTCGGCCCATATACATTCGAATACACATTAGTCTCTCTCTCTCTCTCTCTCTCTCTATATATATATATATATATATATAGAGACTAATGTGCATTCGTATGCATATCGGCCGAAATATATACGGTCTAAATTTGAAATTTTAAAATTCAAAAAATCGACCTGAACCGTTCATCTTGTTCTCCATATTAATATGTGCTTGGAGACCAAATTTTGATTTTTTTTTACTTTTTATTAAGCCACTTCGAAAATTGTTAATCGAACAGTGGCTGCTGATTTTATTGTTTTGTGCAGCCACTGTTGGATCAACAATTTTTAAAGTGGCTTAATAAATAGTAAAAAATTCAGAAAAATGTAAAATTTGGTCTCCAAGCACATATTAATATGGAGAACAAGATGAACGGTTCAGATCGACTTTTTGAATTTTAAAATTTCAAATTTGAACTGTATGTATTTCGGTCCATATACATACGAATGTATATTAGTCACTCTTTCTCTCTCTCTATATATGTTGTGCCAGAACATCTTAAAAATAAAAAAAAATAAAAAAAATGTGTCTCCTGCTGCGTTGTGGCATTTATTAATGAGACCGGACACAACATGACTAATGGCACGACACAAAAAGGACTAGCATATCCTTATTTAGATGCTTAATTAAACATGTCAACACATATTTTTTTTACTACTTATTAGTCTCATTAATCTAATGATGTACTATGATCTCCACTAATTATTATGATCACTCATTTTCAATCGCCGCACTTGTTCCCATGTCAACTTTCATAGGTATAAATATTTGAAATATAATATATTAATACTTTGTTGCGTAACTTGTTATAATCATTCTTTTTCTAGTCTTTCGCGTCATCCTCCCCCTAATGAAGTAGTGGGGACCCTATATCTCTGTATCAATTACCTTCTCCAATCGTTCCATCGTCAACTTTGCTCTAACAAAAATAGTTTACCTCATATATATAAATACTTTAGTGCATAAGTATAAATATTTTCAAACTTGTTATTAATATTTTCATACATTATCCAGTATCATATATAAAAAAATACTTGCAAGTATAGGTATAATTAAGTACTTGCATGACGACGAGCCCGAAAGCACGTCATTATAGATCTCACTTGAAAGAGAAAATTACGTAAAAAAACACTCATAATTTTAAATTTGCACGCAGATCGTTATAAATAAGGATGAGATTGTACGGAGAGGAAAAAAAAACACCTCTAAAAATATCTATATCCCCCCATGTAGTTTGAGACTTTGAGTGGTCACCCACAGGTATTTATGGTGCAGGTATGTTCAAGAGATATAGTTGGGAGAATGATTTATGTAAAAATTGTTCACCTTATATTTATAAATAATTTCCTCCATAGATATAATTTTTTGTGTGCATATGTATTAATACATTAGAAAAAGAAAATTTAGTGTTGAAATTTTTGCGGTCCCCTCAAGTAGTTATGGTGCAAGAATTTACGAATACTTGAGTGCGGATAGTGTTATCAGCTTATTTTCTACTTCTATATGCATTATGTGAAATGTTTCTCAAAATGTTTACAAAATATAGTTTATGCCTTTATGGTGACACGGATATTTATGTGAATAAAATTGATCAATACTCAATACGGATAACAAATATAATTTTCGAGTATCTGTTTTTTTAGAATTATTTATGTTTAGAGAAAATATTTTGATTAAAAGTAATGTTATATTTGTGATTAATTAAGTTTTGTTAACAATATATATATTTGCAATGACATGTGAATTTTTTTGTTCACCGATCGAGTATCCGAACATATTTGTGTATTTCTATATTATGTTACTATTATTTTCTAATGAAAAAAATAATTTATTAAAATAATATATTAATTTTTTTACAATATTTTAATTAAAAATTCGAATTATATGAATACGATTAATATCTGATTTGAATTTATCTTCGTTTAAGATCCGATATGTACCTGTATTTGTTTCGTATCTCATCTGTATCGATCCGTACGTATGCGAAAGATATAAATAGTTACCATGATAGTTACCATAAGCAAAAATTTGAGTTCTTAATGTTGATTTAAGGGTAATTTTTTCTTTGAAACATAATTAATTAATGACTTACATTTTTCGCGTGATTGTTTGGTGTATGTAAATAAGTTATTTTTGGTTGTATAGTTTAATGATGAGCCATTGGAGCAATATATTCCCGGGCTGCACCCTTTAAGGTATATTGATCTTAATATATATATGCAATGCATACAATGAAGCCATTGACGAAGAAGATGGTTGAATCTCTCCCTTGGGTAAAGAAAGCACAATGCATCGTTTTCACCTCATTTTACGAGCTCGAATCAAACACAATTGACTTAATAATTAAAGCAACAGTTTCCATGCCCCGTTTATCCAATCGGACCTTGTGTTCCATACAATTAAATACTAGAACAAACCAACACCAAAACTACTACCTGACATGGCTTGACGAGCAACCGAAGAAGTCGGTATTATACATCTCGCTCGGTAGCTTCCTCGGTGTATCACAAACTCAGTTAGATGAACTTGCCTATGGTTTGGTTACAAGTCAGGTTAAAAGTTTTTGGGTGGCCCGGGATAATTCTACTAGCTAGGGTTCAAGAAATAGTTGGGAAAGATGGTTTGGTGGTGCCATGCATGGTGTGAGCAACTAAAAGTGTTAAGCCATCCTTCCATTGGAGGGTTTCTGACACACTGTGGCTGGAACTCTACACTTGAGGCAGTATATGCTGGTATACCGATGCTGACATTCCCCATTTGTTTCGACCAACATTCCAATAGCCGGCTTGTAGTCGAGAAATAGAAGGTGGGTGTCAACTTAAAGGGAAAAAGAGGAAAGGATGAAATTGTTCCGAAAGAGGAGATTGCAAAGGTTGTCAATGAATTCATGGATTTTAATGGAGATAAGAGCAAGAAGTTGAGAAAAGAGGCACTGAATTTCAAAGAGGCAGCACATAATGCAATACAAGTAGGAGGGTCTTCTTATAATTATAGCCTAACCAATTTCATTGAACACCTGTTCATAATTAAATATCTAGATTTTGCTTTCAATATTAATTTTTCACTAATTATTAATTATCTGTTGGTTGTATAACTTTGCTTATATATCTTAAAACCAATCTGGAACTTTCAAAAATAAAAGAACCTTTTGCTATTCATTAATTTTTGGATTTATTTTTCATTTCTAATGTTATGAGAATGTTTTTTGTTACTCATTAATCTTTCATTTCTTTCTGAAAGTATGGAGCTTGTTCTTTTTGTTAGAAATTACAAGTGCCTGGTTCAGTTCTGTTTTGAGAATAACTTGAAAATTTCAAAAGAAAAGGAAGAAGAATATATTTTATAAAACTTGGAAACGGTGGTGTCCAGTAAATTTTGAAAATTAGTGAGCTCTCCTGCACATGTAATTTATTGGGAATTTTTTTTTTTAAAGCAATGTTTTTTGTTGTTTTTGCCAATCAAATTAATATAATTTTGAGTTCATACTACAATCACTCATGTCAAGAGTGAAACTTAAGTCATAATTTAATTAATAACAGTACATGATAGATTGGATTATGCTTTTGGATTTTCTTAATTAAATAGTTAATAACATGCAATAGTCAAATGTTAATATTTTATACATCCAATGCTTCATCACTTCTTTCTAAAGTATCTTGCCACTTTAAAAGTTTTCAACTTTACCTTGTTAATATTTTATAACAGTAGTCAAATGTTCAAGAAATTATTCTAACTTATTAAAGATGAAATTATTAACCTTTTATTTTAGCTTTCTAATCTAACTATTTTTATTTTATTTCTTCCAGTGTGGTTCAATAGCATGCCCCAATTTTAAAATTCATCATGGTTTTTTTTGTTGAAGAGAATAAGATGCCCCACACAACATGCACATAAGCCCTGCTTTATTTTCATGAAAAAGAAAAATTATTGTATTATAATATAACCTACTCTAGGATAATTTCTATTTTGAGGACAATCCAAAGCACTCTGCTCAGAAATTCATGATAACTAATTAAAGGAAAGGGTATTTTATATGTGTGTGTGTAGACTAATAGACAAAAAAAAAAAAGACAAATAAAAAAGGTAAAGAGGTCCCATGTAAGTTGTTGATCCTTGGAAAAGTTCATATAATTTCAGCAATATAATACACTACTTAATTAATTATTAACAGTACATGATTCATTAATAAACATTGGGCCTTAATATCAATGAAGCCCAATTATGAATTCCAAAGAGTTAAAGCCCAATTAAAGAGTTGTGTGAGAAACACAAAATCTGAAAAAGATTTTAGGAAATTTTACCTCCATCTAGGTATACAACTATTACAAAATAAATAATTATAGTGTTATATTCCATATTACATTCAGATCTAATCTGCAAAAGTGAGTTGTTAAAATTAAATCTACTTCATTATTTTTTGCTTTAGTGGGACCAAGTTTTCTCCTTTCCACAGTTAGCACAAGCAAGCAATGATGAGTGTGATTTAGAGACACATTTTCAGACTATGTAGACCCACATAAGAGCATTTTTCCAGTCAAAGATTCTTCCCAACAAGATATATTTAGAACTTAACAAACAAACAAACAAATTTTATACATTCTACCTGATCTTCAAAATTACAAAAACAGATAAGAAAAGCAAAAGCACCAAAAGTGCAAAAAAGAAAAGGTAACAAAAAAAAAAAAAGCAACTTGGTACCCACAAGTCCTCTCTTCACTCTCCCCCTTTACCCTTTCTCTTCTTACAATGAGAATATATATAGCTTAATTAGATGGAACCCACATACATCCTTTGCCAAAGCTCTTTAATTTATATATTCTTAAGTAGGACCCACAAATCATACATGACAAGGTAGTAATTCTGCACATATGTTACATATACCTAATTAAACTCCCAAAATTATCATGACATCCCTACACAAAATAATCTAACCTAGTAACAAACAAACACCTCTGCCTCTTCCTATGTCATCATGTTTTTTTTTTCTTTTCTTTTTTCAATGTTCAACCGATGCGCTTCCGTTCATTCACTATGGATAGGAGACGACTGACGCCTTGGGTCCACATTTCATACTCACGCGAGCTTCTGCACTCGAATTCAATCACTCGGCGCTCAGCTGTTCTCAACCCAAAGTAGCGCCTTTGCTCACCTCCTTCAAGTAAATGCCGGCCTGGCCACGCTGACACGTCTTTACACACATCAACT
>CAXKVR010000659.1:0-30870 GCA_964058845.1 Carex sylvatica
ACACGACTAACGCTTAACCTGTAATATGATACTTACCATCTTTCGCAATTAATGATAAAACCACTTTCCACTAATATTTTCAAATAATATTTCTACACAGATTAAACCAGTTAGTAGTATGGTACCCGTTCTTGGCTGCTTAATTTTTATTTATTGGATTTCTTCACTTTAAATGGTATTTAGTTTATAGGAGGAAGGACAAAAAATCCCTCTTGGTACTGGTACATTGTATCTTAGTATGCAGTTGTAATTTTAGGAGTGTTCTTAGTACCGGTATGATGTATCTTAGTACTGGTTAGGTACATACATGATTATAGAGCAACAACTCATGATTAGAATGGTAAATATGGCATTCAACTGAAATGTCATAAGTAATTAAAGGTAATATTTTATGTCATAATTAACTGAAATGCTATAATATTCCTAGGAGGAATCTCAGGTGGTGAAGGTTGATGGGTACCAGGATGTACCGAGAAACAATGAAAATGCTTTGCTAAAAGGCTGTGGTGAACCAGCCCGTCTCTGTTGCCATTGAAGCAAGTGGCTATGATTTCCGGTTCTACTCTTCAGATTTGAATAAAAATCTCTATATATGCTTCTATTGTACTCCAAATTTTTTTGCATCATTTTTTTGTGCATGCTTGCTCAAACTGAGACTAGTGTTAAGCTTAGTGTGCACATTCCAATTTTCGAATTGGGCTGGAAGCAGTATCAATTGCATGCTGGGTAAATAGAACAAAGGCATAAAGGAGATACTTGTCGAAATCGGTGTATATTTTCAAGAGCAAGTAACCAAATCTTCTTTAATTTATAAGAAAAAGTATCTCCCTTAGCTTTTATTTTATATATTCAATGAAATTATATATTTTGATTCCTCCCTCTGATTTGTAAATAGTATGGCTTTTTAATTAATCCTTTCACATGAACTCTTGTTTTGGATAGGTAAATACTTTAATTTTTGTATTGAGTTGTAATGATTTTTTTTGGATTTAAGATGTGTAAGTTATGTTTATAATTGCAAGGGTGCTAGTTCTTTTTATAATTTGAATAGCAAACCGCATCCAACGGAGAAACTCTCAAGCAAATCGAGCACCCTCTAAGACACACTGGTACGTAGATTTGGTTTAGGGTAAAATTATAGAATTTTATTTCTAATTTTCGTGTTAGTCTTCATATATGCAAGGGTAATTTAGGTAGTTATGACCATTTGTTAATGGTATACCATTTGGTATATAGTTTTTGGATAATACTAACTGGACCATTTGGTATATATTATTTGGTAATTGTATACCTTATTACACGTTTTTTACCATTGGCCAGTGGGTAGCTTCAATGTGTGCCCCAGGCGTTTGAATTATTGCTTGAGAGAATTCCGTGCAAATTATCAGAAGTTATTTTAGTGGTTCTCAAAGAAAGATAATTTGTGTTTTGTATATTGCACCATTTAAGAATGGTACTTCGACAAATTTGTTTGGTACCAAATCTGATCGATACAATTATAAATTTATAATTCAGTAGCAGTAAGATGTGGTTCCTGTGTCATACTTTTGACAACAAGTGTCCTTGTGTATTCTAAATAGGCTGTGGCGAGAAACAATGAAAATGCTTTGTTAAAGGCTTTGGCGAACCAGCCCGTCTCTGTTGCCATTGAAGCAAGTGGCTATGATTTCCAGTTCTACTCTTGAGGTTTGAATAAAACTCTCTATATATGCTTCTATTGTACTCCAAATTTTCTTCCTGCAATTTCTATAACACTATTTGCTTATTGATCTTCAATTATATATCTTTTAACCTATTTTCTCTATTGTAATTACTGAGGATTATACACCAACAATGAAATGCTTAGAGTAGTTGCACCAACAATGTATGGGAGCTTGTTGCAACTGCAGCAGGTTGTGTCAATTTCAAAGGTCTCAAAAGTGGGTTTCCTAAAAGCGCACGACCTTTATATTTTGTGGGAAACTAGGATTTGTAGTTAACATCATGACTATATTTTAGTTTGGCCTAAATTAATACCTTAATATTTACTGGTACAATATTTTCTATGACCAGTTCAGATTCTGAGAAATTATGGACTGTTGGAGAAATGTGTACAAAAACAAATGTTACCTTTCTTATTTTTACTTGATATTTTGTGGAATTACATTAGATATATGTGGGAGGGTTATGTAGAATTTTGAAGGGGTACTGTGTGTGGAAAATGTGAGAAAAAATCATTTGAACTGGCATACCAGCTGCTGTTCAGAAAACTACTGATGTACTTTAGTTAGATATTTCACGTGAAGCTATCCAGATCCCTTGTGTTGTCATGAAAATTGGGATGAAAATCCAGATCCCTCGATTTAACGTTAAAGCTGGGATGAAATTTTTTATTGTCATGAAAATTGAGAAATCAAGATAATTAGTGCGATTATGTGAGTGATTAGTTGATAAGAACAAGTATAAGCTCTCTTCTTAGTTGTATGCTTCAAGTGTAACATTACCTTAACTAGGGTGTCACTTCTTTAATATTGGCAATTAACTTTATTTATAAATATTATTTCCAAAATCCCCACTGTTTGGGAGAAAATGATTTTGTAGTGTTCTGGACAATTTTGCCCCTTGTATGATTTATGTGAAATGTACTAAAATTATTTTTGTCACTTTAAAGAAACGTATTCAACAAAAATTACTTAGAAAAATATTTTCATGAACCTAACACAAATTAAAATTTGTACAAAATTAATATTGTCAATCTCCACCGCATTGCGTGGGCACTTGACTAATACTTCTATATGACTGATCAGTAATAACTTTTATTTGCTTATTATTTTCTCATATTTTTGTATAAATTCAGGGAGAGAGATAAACAGAAGGATGAGAAGTTTAGCTTTCAAGAACATCACGGAGGCCTATTTTATTAATCTGAAAGTATGGTGAATTTACTGTTGATTCAAATGAAGATAATCATGGGTTCTATTAATCTGTGGGTTGTATACAATACATTAATTTCATACGTACACAGTGGGTACTCAACAAAAAGAAAATCAAATTTATTCAAAACAATAACATGGATTTTAATTGGTAAATTAATACATGTGTGTTGTGGCAATTTGGTGAATTATTTGTGTATCTCATTTACTTTTTAAGTAGGATGTGAAATATATTAAGTAGGATGTGAATAAATTAATATAATGTGATAATATTTATTGCTGTGATTTACAAGAATTTATTCAATTTGAAGGAAAATATCAAATATATACAGAAAAGTCACTGTCCAGAAATTTAATACTTGTTGTATGGGTAGTCCCATGCAACAAATAGTTCGCAAATAATCCTCCAAACTTGTTGCATGGGTTATCCATGCAACAAATATTGTCTAGATTCTGCCGACTTGTTGCAACGGTAAGCCCATGCAACAAATAGTTCTCAAATATTTGTTGCATGGGTTACCCATGCAACTGTTTAGGCTAAATTCGGGAGACTTGTTGCATGGGTATGAGATGAGTTGTTGCATGGACATTCATTAGAATATACTTTCTATCATTGCTGGCGGGTCACGGGTCATCAAATATTTGTTGCATGGATAAATAAGAGGCAGTTGCATGGATAACCATCCAACTTGTTGCATGGGTAATTGTTGCATGGGACTACCCATGCAACAAGTTTAACTGTGTCAGAACTGCCAATATTTGTTGCAACGACACTACTTATCCATGCAACAAATGTTTTTATCCATGCAAAAAACCCAGATTCTAGTAGTGAATATTTGGACGATTCTGGTATTTTCTAAACCTTTTAACTATTTTACTATTTTATAAACTATTTTAGTATTTTCTAAATTATTTTATTTAACAAAATATTAAATTAGAAAATAAAAAATTAACTGAACTGAAGACTCAGACCGCCAAATTTTTTTATTAATATTCCAAAAAAATTAAGAAATTTCAAATTCTACCAACTTTTGCAAAGGATTTCAAAAAATACTCAAACCAATCAAATTCTCACTTATTTAAAGGAAGCTGATATGAGTACCCGCACTTGCGTACCCGCACCTAAACTGCCATAACTGCTTGTGGGGACCGCAATCGTTTCAGATCTGTAAAACTTTTTTTAATATTAATTGTCAAATCTTGAAGTATGTAGTCCAAGGAACACAAGTATTTATATCTATATAGTAAACAATGTAAATGATAAATTAATTATTTTTAAATAATCGTACTCGCACCTTTTTTTGAAATTTATGACGTCGTACCCGCACCTAAACTGTCATAATTGCTTGTGGGGACCGCAACCGTTTCAAATCTGTAACCTTTTCTTAAAATATTAATAGTCAAATATTGAAGTATGTAGTCCGAAAAACACAAGTATTTATATCTATATAGTAAACAATGCAAATGATAAATTAATTATTTTTAAATAATCGTACCCGCACCTTTTTTTTTTAATTTCTGACGTCGTACCCGCATTAGAAACCACTCAAATGGCATGGGAGAACCATAACTGCATGTGGAGACTGAAAATATTAATATCTAAGTATTGAAAGTAAATATTAATAGCTAAGTATTGAAAGTAAATATTAATAGCTAAGTATTGAAAGTATTTATATGTATACTACGTTGTGTTTACAGCAATCCCAAAAAGTGTTTATAATTATACAATTATCATAAAATAAAAATTATTTATCTTGTATACATAAATCATCTCAAAAATACACATTTATATCAATATTCATTCTGATATTGAACAATAAAATGAAAATTATTTATCAGTTCAACATTTTATATATTACAGATGGAAAATATTAATATATGTTATAAGTAATGTAGATATATATCCAATCAAGTATTAACATAAATGTAACAAAGTATTAATGCCTATAATACCAAAAAAGAGGTGGCGAGTAGAGGAAGCACGTAGGGGGCGCGCAGACGGAAGCTGATGAGGTAGAGGTGATTCAGGTTGCAGAGGCCATCGACACGATCTGATAATTTTTTATTTTCTCTGCAAACATATCAGATTGGGAGCCGATTTATATCGCTAATGGAGGTAGGGGAAGAGAGAGAATATGTTTTAGAAATTCGTTAGTTATGATAGTCAAATTAGAAGGTTGACTGAGTTAGAAAATATGCAAATACGGTGCGGGAATGGAAGTGTAGATACTAGAATGATTATTCTTATTTAAAAAACTCTTTCAGATTATTTTCTCACCGGTTTCAGAATTAAAACCGTTGAGATTCTAGAACAGTGAGATTCTCACCGGTTTCAGACTTTCACATCTTGAATGAATGCTTGATATCTTTAATTAGTGGGTTGCAAAAACCTGGGTCGGGCGGCCCGTACCCAACCCGCCCGTGCCCGGTACCCGGGGTACCCGTGTCCGAGCCCGGGTATAGGTCGGGTAAACGGGTACACCGGTACGGACATAAAACAGGTAGGGTACGGTTACTTGGTTCAATACCCGGGAAAATCCGGCCCGAATTACGCCCGTACCCGCCCGACCCGTACCCGACCCGTACCGTTAAAAATTCAATTTTTTTTGAAATTTCGAATTTGCCGCCAGAAAAAAAAACATAATAAAAAAAAACAGAGAGAAAAACAGAGGAAAAAAAAATCAGACCGAAAAACAGAGAGGAAAAAAATAAAATCGGACCGGGTACCCTACCTGGACTGCCCTGCCCGTCAAGAGTACCACGAGCACGGGTATAAGACAAGCAGGGTACGGGTTTTAAAAAAAATACCCATGATACCCGGCCCGTAGTACCCGTATACCTGTGATACCCGTACCCGATCCATACCCGTATCTGACGCCGGATATACCCTACCCACCCAGCCCGTACCCGTTAGCAAACCCCTATCTTTAATTATGATACAAAGGGGGCCTACGTCAATGTAAAAAAAGAATAAAATAGTAAAAGCAAGAAAAGCTTCTAAGGAAAATAAATGCGAGGTTAACATTTTATGCTATGCATGTTTCTGGGGAAATATATGCTCGCTAACCAATTGTGATAATTAAACAAATGATTATTAAAATAACAAAAGTATAATTATAGATACCTTCTTAACAATTTTGATATATAGTCTATTAAATTTAGCATAATTTATAAAATTAATTTGTCATGCATTAAGTTATATATTAATAGTGCTCCAATAATACTTAATTATAATATATCTAATATTAAACCTATGCAAAATAAAACAAGTACAGTTTTTCTTTTTAATTTCATTACTAATTTATTGATTGTCATAGATATCAAATAAATATTAATGTCAATAAGACTATGTATCTAAGAGTAGAACTAGGGTGTTTTTAAGTTCACCAAGTCCCTTTATGAACTCAAGTCTAAAATATATTAAATTGATTTCAAATGACGAATCTGAACTATTGAAACCCGCTACCTTATGAGTGATGCGTCTACATGTGAAAATTTTAAACATTTGAATTAATTTAGTATAAAGTCAAGTGGTCAAAAAGCGTTCAAAAAATAAATACATAAAAATTAATTTATTAAGGTTCTAATTTTGACATCTTGACTTTATACTAAATTAATTTGAATGTTTAAAATTTTGCATGTATATGCATCACTCGTAAGATATGCGGGTCTCAACGGTTCGGATTCATAATTTGAAGCTGATTTAACAGATTTTAAATTTGAGTTCACCAAAGAGCTTGGTGAACTTAAAAACACCCTAGTTCTACTCATGTGTCTAATAACTTGATTATCACCAAAAAAATCTTAAAAGAACAATACTACATCTTCGTAAACACAACCAGTCCGCATCAGAACCCGACTCTATCATGGATGCAACTAGGGCTGTCAAAAAAGCTCGTGAGTCGTGACTCACCTCTAGCTCGCTCGCTAACAGTTTGCTCGGTAGTGGACCGAGCTATTAACGAGCCAGCTCAACTCAGGCCAATATACGAGCTGAGCCAGAGATCAGCTCAGACCGGGCCATTGCTGACGCCTGAGAGTGCATATATATAATATTAAATTCAACCGCTGATTATCTTTTTGTTGACAGTTAATCTTGAATCTAACCGGTGAAAATCTTGAACTGGCGAGAATTTTAAATGTCTCAATTTTAAAACTGGTGAAGAAATAACTGGAAAGAGGTTCTTAAACTGATGAGAAATTAATCGGTTTGAGTAATTTTTAAAATTTTCTGCAAAAATAGATTGCAAAAGTAGGTAGAATTTGAAATTTATTGATTTTTTTGAATATTAATAAAAATTTCTACTCAGACCGCTCAGTCAGACAGAAATGAGAAAGAGACAGAGAGATCTTCACTGAATTGTGAAGAAATAATTCAGCATAAACGGATTTATATAGATAATTTATCAACCAAATTGTTCAGCGGTTTCACTGCCAAATCACCTTTTTGTTGAATAATCTTGCGGAAATAGAGTTTGATTATCCAATATGGATGTAGTTATTTCAGCCCAACGTTGCGTGAAATTTTCCAATTAGCAACTAAAAAAAGATTAAAGACAAAAGTATAAATTAAATAAAAGGATATAGCAGGACGATTAATGAATAATTATCAAATAAATTAACAATTTATATAATTTTAATCTAAAATATAATAAATAAATATATTAAACACATAATTTACGTAATATTCAAACATATAAAAGTTTAATTATTTATTCCATTAGCGTGAAAATTACATTGTGGGGTTACCGCTCCAACATTTAAAAATTATTACGGAAATTAATTATGTGATATTACGCAATGTTCGTTCCAAACCGTCACGCAATTTCATTTTACAATGTTTTATCCGATAGTATTAATTTGTTATATCCGATAGTATTAATAGTATTAATACATCTGAACTGTCCGATCAGTTTCAAATTTGTGAGAATTAAATTCACACTAATATAGAAGATCCATATATTTTCAGCAAAAATCGAATGAGCTCCGTTTACAATCGAATGGCCCATATCTATTAACTCAAAAATGCTATTTTGAATTGATGCAGACGATGCGGACTCCCAGCTGCCTAATGGGGCTAATTATTCCAATATATATATTTATGCGGAATCCCTTCTTTTCTCAAGCAAAACACAAAAAACCCTTGCCAATCTTCAAATCTGAAAGTAACTTTCCCTAAATCTCATCCTACCCCCATTTCTCCCTCAAAATGAATCCTGATACAGAGATCGAGTTCGAGTTTCCTTCGGTCATCCGCATCGAATGGTTGTCACAAGATAGCTTTGCGCCTGTGCCGGACGGCCTTGACCCAGAAACCGGGGTCACGTCTAACGGTCTAAGGATGTCATAATCAATCCTTCAACCGGCATCTCGGCAAGAATATATATCCCGAATATTTCCCAAGGTACAAAACTTCCTATCATTGTGTATTGGCATGGCGGATCCTTTGTCGAGGGCTCTGCCTTTGACTCGCTAGATCATAGCTTTATGAACCGTCTCAGTGCACAAGCTAATGCCATAGGCATCTCGGTCGAGTACCGACTCACTCCGGAGAACCCAGTCCCTATACCATACAACGATTCATTTGAGGTACTCAATTGGGTTGTTTCACATGATAAGGGTGATCCCGAGCCATGGCTAGTTAATCATGGCGATTTCGGCAAAGTTTTCCTTGTGGGTTTCAGTGCCGGAGCTAACATCGTGCACAACATTGCATTAAGAAATGTGCATTTCAAAGGGCTAGTGGTGATCCATCTGTACTTCTTGGCAAGTCAAAAGCTGCCGTCCGAACCAATCAACCCAACATTGCGTGACGATTTGGAACGAATATGGACGTACCTATCTCCTGGCACGATCGGTCCGGATGATCCAGCGGTCAACCCACGGCCAATGGAGCACCGGATTTGAAAGGATTGAATTGTGATAAGAGTGATGGTTTGTTTGGATGATGGGGAATTGAGAGTGAGAGAGAAGGCTTATTATGAGCAGCTTGTGAAAATTGGATGGGGAGAAAATGTGGAATTGGTTGATTCTAAAGGGGAGGGGCATGGTTTCTTCCTTGAAAAACCTGATTGTGAGAAGGCACCGGAGATGATGAGAAGCACGGATACTGGCGAGCAATATATATAATTTTTTTTATTTCAATCTTCTGGACTGTTCCATTCGTACTCCTTTTTTTTTTGGTCAAATAACATGAGTAGAAACTAGGGTGCTTAGATTCGGTTTATTTGGTTTTGAACCGAACCGGTAAAATTTGGTTTAAATGGTTCGGTTGTTCGGTTGAATTGGTTCGGTTTGGTTGATTTTGTAACTTAGTTCGGTTTAAATAGTTCGGTTCGGTTTTAATTTCTCAAAATCGATTAAACTGAACCGGCCGATTTTATTGATAGGTCAAGACTTCGAGTATTATTTTGGTTCATTAATCAAAACCGAAGTTTAAATCGGTTCATTAATCAAAACTGAAGTTTAAATCGGTTCATTAATCAAAACCGAAGTTTAAATCGATTAATTAATCAAAACTGAAGTTTAAATCGAGTATTATAGGTGTATTGAGATGTCATTTTTGAGAAAATTCGGTTCAACTGAACAAACAGAAGTTTAAATCGGTTTAAATGGTTCGGTTTTAATTCGGTTTGCTATTTTAGTTCGGTCGGTTCGGCTGGATTTTCAAACTTTGGTTTTAAATTCGGTTTGGTTATTTTAGTTCGGTTTAAACCAAACCGACTGTTTGAACACCCCTATTTTTAAGTTCAACAGTTTTATTGTGAGCTCAATTATAAAATTTATTGAATTGACTTTAAATAATAAATTCAAACCGTTAAAATCTGTCTACCAAATGATGCATCTATATGCAAAAAATTAAAAATTTTAAATTAATTTAGTATAAAGTCAAGCAGTTAAAATTAGAAAATTTATAAATTAATTTTAATGTATTTATTTTTTGAATGTTTCTTTGACTACTTGATTCTATATAAAATTAATTTGAAAGTTAAAAAAAAATTCATATAGATATATCACTTGTAAGATAGACGAGTTTCAACAATTCAGATTGATTATTCAAAATAAATTCGATAGATTTTAGAGTTAAATTCACAATTAGACTTGATGAACTTAGGAAGACCCAAGTTCTACTCCAAATAACAGTTTGGTACTTTGGTGTTTGGGTATCATTTAATGTTCTTAACCGTGACTAACATCTATTGGTTTTATTCATGTTCATTTCCAATATTATCTTCCTCAAATTTATAAATATGATGGTGCTTTTATTTAATTATTATTATATATGGGCCATTAATTAAGGCTCAATATAACATTAGTAAAGATATAAAAATTAAAAATCGCTAAACATCATCTCTATTCATCCTCTACTCCCATCATTAATTATATTGGTTCAAGTTAGAAAAAAATATTAGGGAAAAAAGAATGAAACATTATAAGCTAAATTTGAACCAAATTGACGGAATTTTAAAAACCTCATTGCAATATTTTGCCTATTTACAATAAATCAAGACATAATCATCACAAAACGGATAAAAGAACTGCCTTCATCTGTACAATTTAGAAAGTGAATTGACTAATGTAGTTGTTAAATTTATGTGTAAATGGAAAAAAAAAATGTACATAAATAATTGCTAAATCAAATATCTCCTAGACTCCAATGCGATTTTTTTTTTTTAAATAGAACTGTTTTTAAAAAATTTAACAGAAAAAACACTATATGTGGACAAGCTATAAAAAAAGACCACCAATTCTAAGAATCAGTGAGAAAAAAAAAAAAAAAAACTATTTTCTCCCCCCACAAAAAAGCTTCACGGTTATCTAAATATTTCCTTGTTAGTTGTTAGTTCCTGTTTTGAATTAATTACACAAGCATTGTTCTCCTACTTATCTTTTTCACACAGCTAAGGCACATCCTCCCATACATGCTTATTATATCAAGTTCAATTTGAGTGTAACAGTACAACAAATTTTTCCTTTGCATTTCGCTTAATAGAGCTGCTCTTTTTGTTTGATAACAGTATGATTTGGGAATAGTCAAGTGTACCAGTATCTATTGATCTATACGCCAACTCATTATGCAATAGTAATGCAAGATGGCCCTTATGATTTATAATAAACATTTTTCCATTATTGTTTATATCTCCCAAATCAAGTCAACAACTGCAAATGTTTTATTTTCCAAAATTTAATTTTGGATGTTTTAGTTTCTGCTTCCCAGATGTATAAAAATAAAGAAATACACTTTTTGAAAGAAAATACATAATAGTACTAGTTCTAGTTCAAAAGAGGAAAATAAAAGATTATATATTGAGATGGTGAAACCAAATTCCACACAGCATACACCTAACAGAAGCTCTCCTTAGTAATCAAGCCAAGCTATAATTAATAAAAATCATAAGACACTGATAACTCATGTACCAAATAAAAACCAGTACAAATAAGTAAATTCATACATCTAAGATAGCAAGAAAGAAGCCAGAAATTACTGAATGTATAAACAAAAAAAAACTCTGTATCCAGAGAGCAAAACACTGATGAGTCGGATATCCGTTTGCAACTGTTCAATTTGTGTTTAGATTCATGTGAAAAATTAGAACTATAAAATTTAAACAGCGTGCAAATCTCAATGTAGATCGAACAGAGGTCAAATCAGATATCTGGATTTGATCCGATGCTCATCAAAGCCCCTTCGCTCGCCTCTGTCCATGCTAGCCGCGGTTGATGAACGCAACAAAATGACTCATCATCTCCAGTGTCTTCTCACAATCAGGTTTTGCCAAGAAAAAACCATGCTCCTCCCCTTCAGAGTAAACCAATTCCACATTTTCTCCCCATCCAATTTTCACAAGATGCTCATAGTAAGCCTTCCCTCTCACTCTCAATTCCCCATCTTCCAAACAAACCATCACTCTCTCACAATTCAACCCTTTCAAATCCGGCGCTCCATCGGCGAGTGGGTTGATCGCTGGATCATCCGGACCGATCGTGCCAGGACATAGGTACGTCCATATTTTTTCCAAACTGTCACGCAATGCTGGGTTGGTTGGTTCAGACGGGAGCCTTCGGCTTGCCAAGAAGTACGGGTGCATCACCACTAGCCCTTTGAAATGCACATTTCTTAGTGCAATGTTGTGCACAATGTTAGCTCCGGCACTGAAACCCACTAGGAAAACTTTGCCGAAATCACCGTGATTAACTAACCACGGATCGGGACCACCCATATCATGTGAAATAACCCAATTGAGTACCTCAAATGAGTCATCATACAGTATTGGGATAGGGTTCTCTGGAGCGAGTCGGTACTCGACCGAGATGCCTATGGCATTAGCTTGTGCACAGAGACGGTTCATGAAGCAATTGTCAAGGGAGTCGAAGGCAGAGCCCTCGAAAAAGCATCCGCCGTGGCAATACACAATGATAGGAAGTTTTGTGCCTAGGGAAATATCCGGGCGATAGATTCGTGCCGAGATGCCGGTTGAAGGATTGATTACGGCATCCTTGGATGTGACCCTGGTTTCAGGGTCAAGGCCGGCTGGCACATGCGAGAATATATTTTGCGACAACCGTTCGACACGGCCGCTCTTGTAGATGCGGATAAGGGAAGGTAAATCGAACTCGATTTCGGTATCAGGATTCATTTTGAGGAAGAAATGGATTCAGATGTGAAGATTGGCAAGAGCTTGTGTGCTTTGCTTGAGAAAAGCAATTTGAAGGGATCTAACAAAAGGCACAAAACCATATATTATAGATGTGAAGCACCAAAAGAGATTATAAATTTGTGATAGGGATCATTGGGTCTACTTATGTGGCTCTGTTTGAGTCACTTGATATCACCTATGTTATTGTGGGAAGCTTTGAGGTTTCTTTGAGTCAACTTGACTAAATTAATGTGGCAATAATTAGGTTTAGTATTAATCAGAATATTTCATATTATAATTTTTAATTAAGTTTAAATGAGCAACCAACAGAAGAGTATTAAAGACAAAAGGTATAAATAAATAAAAGACAATCATTTATAATTATAAATTTGAAGAGGATAACATTGGAAATGAACATGAATAAAACAAAAAGATGTGAGTCACGGTCAGGTACATTAAATGCACACCTATCCCAAACTATTATATTTGACCAAATCACGAAAACAGAAGAATAATAATAATTAAAAAAAAAGGAAAGTGGACGGCCATTTTTATTAATACCCCTTAAAAAAACAAAATTTTAACAATACCCCTATGTTTAATTTTTTTTTATTAGTACCCCGACCGTCAGGCCCACGGGCGGTCCATATATTGAAGGAAACCGCCAGAGCCCCGGGCGGTCCACCCCCCACGAATTTTTTTTTTTTTTTTTTTAAAGGGAGAGATATTAATATTTTTTATTTAAATAATTTTGTGAATAAATTTTTTTCTTGTTTAGAGTGTATATCAAAAAAAAAATAAGACATTTGATATATTTATGAAGTGATGTCGTAACTCTTTATAACTTTGATTGATTTGATTTGTCAGTTGGATATCATAAGTCTAAAAATAACACTAATTGAGGATTTGACATTAATTCAAATATACACCAGAAAATATAGTTAGATTGCCTCAATCATATACATATATACATATATACATATACATATATATACACATACATATATATACATATACATACATATACATATACATATACATATACACACATATACATACATATACATATACATATACATATATATACACATACATATACATATACATACATATACATATATATACATATACATATTGATGCAATATGGTCCTGCGCATGCTTTACGACAAGGGGCGTAACTTTTGATCCGTCCGTCGGATCGGGCTGAAATCTTGACAGGAACTCCACAGCCCAAAACCGGTGGAGAAACAAATCTATAATTCGTTTCACCCAGTTTCGGGCTCAGATTCGCGATCCGAGTCTTCCTTCATGGACTTTTGGACCTTTCTTTATAATTTTAGAGTTTTTAGGGTCTTTTATGTATCTTTTATGTATTTTCTGTTTTTAGGATTGGTATTTAAACAGACGTCATGTCTTTTGGGAGAGTTAGTTAGTTTTTGATGTATCAGTTTTATCAAAGAATTGAGAATCTATGTGATCTCAGAACCAAATCTATCTTTCCGTTACTTTTTCCAATTTCTTGATTGGTCGTGCATCAGTATATGTATATGTATATGTATATGTATGTATATGTATGTATATGTATGTATATGTATGTATATGTATATGTATATGTATGTATGTGTATGTATATGTATATATATATATATGTATATGATTGAGGCAATCTAACTATATTTTCTGGTGTATATTTGAATTAATGTCAAATCCTCAATTAGTGTTATTTTTAGACTTATGATATCCAACTGACAAATCAAATCAATCAAAGTTATAAAGAGTTACGACATCACTTCATAAATATATCAAATGTCTTATTTTTTTTTTGATATACACTCTAAACAAGAAAAAAATTTATTCACAAAATTATTTAAATAAAAAATATTAACATCTCTCCCTTTAAAAAAAAAAAAAAAAAAAAAATTCGTGGGGGGTGGACCGCCCGGGGCCCTGGCGGTTTCCTTCAATATATGGACCGCCCGTGGACCTGGCGGTCGGGGTACTAATAAAAAAAAAATTAAACACAGGAGTATTGTTAAAATTTTGTTTTTTTTAAGGGGTATTAATAAAAATGGCCGAAAAGTGGAGTCCAGGATTAATTTATCAATTTTATCTTAACAGATTAGCGGGGCCCACAACGGCGTGATCATCAATCAACGGTCAGATCCGACAGATACAATGGGAGGTAGGACGGCCATTTTTATTAATACTCTAAAAAAAAAATGCCCGCATTAATTTTTTTTTCAAAATTACCTCGACCGCCAGGTCCATGGGCGGCCCAATTCCCATAGCAGACCGTCTGGATCAGGGGCGATCCACTCGGGACCATACTGCCTGGGATTCGGACGGTCCTCTTTTGTTTGTTTTGTTTTTTGGTTTGTTTAGAGATCTTAATATTTTTTATTTAAATAATTTTGTGAAATTTTTTTTTTATTATTTAGAGTGTATGCCAAAAAAATAAGACATTTGATATATTTATGAAGTGATGTCGTAACTCTTTATAACTTTGATTTGATTTGTTAGTTGGATATCACAAGTTTAAATATAACACTAATTAAGGACTTGACATTAATTCTTAATAATTTATTTTCTTCAATACACAAGGAATTATAGTTAGAATGCCTCAATGATGTCATTTTTTTTGTAGAGAATAATTCAATTATTTGATTATTGTCAACATATACCATTTGCTCGGAGATAGGCAAAAATGCATTTTAAAATAATTATATGCATAATTCTTGAATAATCTCTTAGGCTTTTGACTAAACAAAATACCGATCGTTGTATGTCTACCATCGAATGAAAACTTAAACTGAATTTTTGAGACACTAAACGATGTTTTTTTAAAATTATGATGCTTTAGATATTGGAGGTAACTCCCCGGGGTGATATTCAGATCCATCTCGTTCCCCCCTTTCTGAAAAGTGGTCATATGCACAAATCTGACTTTCCTAGCCAAAGTTATGGGTGTTTAAAGTTTTTTCGAAAGCTGAACTTTGAAAATTCATAACTAACTGTAGAAAAATCCAAATAAATTAAAATTTGTATCAATTCTGTTTATTTTTAAATGCTATACATTCTGGTGTAATCACTTTTGCAGTTTGATATTATATCAATCCAGACTTGCTGATTTACCAGCAGAGATCAAATGCAGTGCATGCGGCCGCATGAGCTATGTATATATGTATAATATATGTATATATGTATATAGAATATAATATATGTATATGTATATATAATATAATATATGGAGATGGGCTATGGTACATTGTAATGCATAAGCATTTTTGTGCATTGGACTATAAATCACTATTCAAAGTTTAAATGACCGATCCAAACCGCTCATCTTGTTCTCTATATTAATATGTGCTTGGAGACCAAATTTTATATTTTTTAGAATTTTTTTACTATTTATTAAGCTACTTTGAAAATTGCTAATCCAATTGTGCCTTTTGATTTTACTGTTATCGTTGGATCAGCGATTTTCAAAGTGGCTTAATAAATAGTAAAAAAAATGTAAAATTTGGTCTCCAAGCACAAATTAATATGGAGAACAAGATGAACGGTTTGGATCGGTCATTTGGACTTTGAATCCGATGATTTATGGTCCAATACACAAAAATGCCTATACATTGCAATGTACCATAGCCCATCTCATAATGAGATGGACTTGGGTGAGCCATCGCTCACCAAGCGTTTGTACTCTACACCGTATTTTTATTTTAAAAGTTCAAACGATCGATCCGAACCGTTAGATGTGATCTCTATATTAAAATGTGCTTGGAGACCAAATTTTACATTTTTTGAAATTTTTTTACTATTTATTAAGCATTTTTAAAAATTGTTGTTTTGCTTTGAACAGTAAATTTTTTTGGACCATCGGATCAGCAATTTTAAAAAATGTTTAATAAATAGTAAAAAAATTCCAAAAAATGTAAAATTTGGTCTCTAAGCACATTTCAATATGGAGAACAAGATGAACGGTTCGGATCAGTTGTTTGAATTTTTAAAATGGCTAAAATGAGTCATGGCTCACCAACGTGAAATAAGCCATGGCTCATTTTAGCCCAACTCTATATGTATATGTATATATGTATATGTATGTATGTATATGTATGTATGTATATATATATATATATATATATATATATCATTGAGGTAATCTAACTATATTTTCTTGTGTATATTTGAATAAAATATTTTTTTTAGAATCAAGGTCAAGTCCTTAATTAGTGTTATCTTTAGACTTGTGATATCCAACTGACAAATCAAATCAAAGTTATAAAAAGTTATGACATCACTTCATAAATATCAAATGTCTTATTTTTTTAGCGTACACTCTAAACAATAAAACTGTATTCACAAAATTATTTAAATAAAAAATATTAAAATTTCAAAAAAAAAAGGACCGCCCGAACCCCAGGCGGTCTGGTCCCAAATGGACTGCCCTTGACCCGAGCGGTCTGCCCTTGACCCGAGCGGTCTGCTATGGAAATTGGGCTGCCCGTGGGCCCAGGACAATTTTGAAAAAAAAACTTAATGCGAGAGTATTTTTAAAATTATCTTTTTTTTAGGGTATTAATAAAAATGGTCAGAGGTAGGATTCACTTTCATTTGAATGTTTAGATCGGTATGAATTCCACCGCTCTAAACTCTTTTGATTTTTAGAATCGATAAAATTTGTATCGATCTTTCTATCAATATTACAACTCTTGTACTCTTTCTGTTTCTCTCTCAACTTTTTTATTAATTTCTATAAAAAAAAAAAAAAATTCCTTGAGTGTGTATCCTCTGATATAAATTAGTGCGCGAGTGATTGATGTGTGCGGTGTCTATTCGGAGATAGCACAGGTACTATTTGTGCTTTGAGATGCAAGCAGAATCTATTTGAGCGGTTGTGATTTTCCGAAAAATTACGTGCGCGGTGAGATATTTTAGAGGATCTTTTTTTTATATTCTAAATATGCTCCGAACTCCGAAGTGATATTGAATTATTGACTCGGATTGATATTCGCTCCAAATTTGACCAGTCATGCAAGCTTTTATTATACAAAAATAAAAATTGGTCATGAGCCCAAACATCTTAGGCCCAAATATTTCTAATGTAGTATATCCATAATTTTTCTGGGCTTTTTCTCAATTTTCCAAATCAGAAAGTCAAACAAAGACTGCTTGCTGGATTAGATGAAGTTCAGTTTTCCTAGTATTAGGTAGAAGGTTGTTGTGCGAACGGTTTGAAAGATATGGATTCATGGAGCTTCTATTTAATAAACTTTTCTGGTATGTCTATCATAACTTTCTAGAAGAAAAAAAATTCAGTGTAAAAGTTTTATATTAGGTAGAACCTATAATTCTTACAAAAGCTATTTAAATGAACTTAATATGGACTACAGAAGAATTGTGATTTATTGATGCTTTAATTTTTTTTAAAGATAGGTATTTGATCAAACTTGTGAGAAGGGCAATACTTTGAGTTATGTGATTAATAAGGAATAAGTTTTGTTTTTAGGAGATTCATACTTCTCTTAGATTTATAGGATCTCAAATTATTTATTTAGCATAATTTTGGGTGAAGTCCAAAGGAAGGGGTACTCTTCTTACATTATCATTAGTTCTACCTACTGATGTGTTGCAATTGCCTGTTGTTTTTGATAATTTTCTATTACAGGAGGAGAGAGTAGCTGAAACAAGTAGTTTAGAGCATCAGCTTGATGACGATAGCTTTCAGGAGGAGAACATAGTATAAATAAGTGGGTTAGAGCCACGGAGTTCAGCAGCTGCTAATAGGCTAATTGTTACTTGTTAATGATGTTTAGTTGGTTGTTATTTTTTTAAGGTTGTTCACTGTTATATAGTTTTTGGTAGATATTCATAGGAAAATGAGATGGCTGTTCATATACTGTTGGGTTTGATTGGTATCAGTTTGATATTAAATTTTCTAACTTCGTAGGTTTTGTTCGAGTAATGAAATCGGTGGTGTTAAGTCACTTTTATCAAAAAAAAAAAAAAAAAACTGAATATGGATAATTTTTTTTAATTGTGCATATCTTCATGCGAATTTGCTTTTTAAAATCTTTATTCCTCCCATCATGTAAATTATATAATTTCTTCTTTTTTTAATGAAAAAGGATAGTAGGAAAATTATTCCCTACTTGCTCAAAAAGAAACATCTTTATTCCATCCAACAAACTGCCAAAATGGAAAAGACAATTCACAACTAGTCAAGAAATCAATGTAGATCCAGAAATACAGTAATAGCTATTATATATATTACTGCTGATCAATATATAATAGCATAATACTTAAAATATTGTTCCTATTATTGTATAATTCTAACTAAACAGAATTAATCATCCTACTAAATAAATAATTGTGAACATCAATAAAACTAAAACTAAGAACTATTCAGGAAAGAAGACACAACTGCCATTTCCTTCACAGCCTTGTCACTCTTAAGCTGGTACAAGAAATAGACATGATCTTCTCCTTTGGTCTCATACATCTCCACCTCTCCTTTCCATCCACTCTCATTCAATTCTTTCACATATGCCTTTCCCCTCTCTTCAAACGTATCGAGCTCTGACAACGTCACCAACACGCGCTCACATGACAAGTTCTCCCACACGGACGGAGACCCTATCGGGTTAACTAGCGGGTTGTCAATACTGTATGTGCCGTTGCATATAAACTCCCATGTCACCTCCATCGTATGCCTTACAACCGGGTCTTTGGTTTCATTACCGATCGGTTTCGAGCCCCAGAAGTATGGGTTTAGTAATGCTAATCCTGTTGCATTCGCCCCATCCATTACAGCGATATTATGTGCTATATTTCCACCGGCACTGTCGCCGGCTAGAAACAAACGGTTCAAATCGCCGTATGTGGATAACCATTTTTCTGGTCCAGAAATAGAATTTGAAATGGTCCATTTATATGCCTCGAATGAGTCGTTATATGCAACCGGGAGCCAGTGCTCCGGTGCGCGTCGGTAATTCACCGACACTGCCACAACACTTGCATTGGCAACTAATGTGTTTAGATAATCATGATAGGTAGGAGAGAAAGGCGATTCGATAACAAATGCGCCGCCATGAAAAAAAACAAGGATTGGGAATTTTTCCTTCTTTGTGGTGTTGAGTTTCGGTAAGTAAAGCCGTGCACCAAGGCCGGTGGTAGAATTGATAACTACATCTTTGGAGTTTACCCCAGTGGTGGTGTCTAATCCCGCAATAACGATTTTTGTGCCGCTTAGCCGTTCGACACGGCCATTCTTGTAAAGACGGAGGTAAGGGGAGAAATCAAATTGAACTGTGGTGTTTGGATCAATTGGGGTAGGTATAATAGCATGAGGTGGCGGTGGAGGTTGTGGTGATTGAGGAGCGGCTGCGTTCGGGTGGTGGTGCGAGTGGCGTAATTGCGTAACTAATATCAAAATAAGAGCAGCAGGAATGAGAGCAGAGATTAGGAGCTTGCCAAGGAAAGGGATAGAGGAGAGCAGCTCTGAGAGCTTGTTTCTTCCCAATTTAATTTCATGTGGTAGCTGTTGAGTGTTGACCATGGTGGAATGATTAGAAATTAAAATTGGGAAGAATAACAATTGGGAAGGTTGTGAGAATACTAGATTTGAGTCTGATTAATTTGGAGGAAGAAAGTAGAGAAACATATGATAGAGACATCTGACTTTAACCACTAATAATCAAACCAATACTAGACTGCTTTTGTGGGATTTTTTCTTTATGGTCCAAAAAATTTGAATTAGGTGGGGAAATTGATGGTAACCTAGCCTAGAGAGCATGTTACAATTCAAGGGAGATCCAACAAACCGCAATCACACGTGTATTAGAAAACAAGAGAACTTTTGGATTCCACTAGCAAATGATTGTACGTTTCATGTTCAAATTTAGATCATAATTTCATCATAAATAATTTTTGATTACAACATATCAGTAAAATATATCCAAGTTACCTTGTACACACTCAAAGTTGTGGTAGTTTTAAAAGAACTCTTTCTGGCATACTGTTACAGGAATGGCTGAAATGTTGCATGTGATTAGCAATCTCTCTTTTACTCATATTAATGATAATAAAAGTAAGAGAAGAAATACGAATGAAAAATTTACTATTAAATCCCTGCATAAGTTTTTGAATTTAGAGGTGTCAAAACTGGTAAGAACTTGACCTGGTGAAAATTGCCTAATATTTCTTCTAAAATTAAAATATTTCTGTGGTCACTGTCAAAAAATTAAAATTCTTATCAAACAAAACTTATCCAAAGACAAAGACAGGCCTTGCCAGTTGCCATTTTTGTAGGCCCATCAAAGATGTTTCACATTTAATCTTGACGTCTCCATATGTTAGTAAAGTTTGGTTTTGGATGGAAAAACTATCAGGACAATTTTACTAATTGGTCCTCCATTTACGACATAATTAACTTTCTAATGATTTTGAATGGTACTCATAAAACAGCCTTCTTTTTAGTTGTTAGTGTTGTATGTTGAACTATATGGAAAGAGAGAAATAATATTTGCTTGTTCTGAAAAACTGAATAGGGAATGTAAAAGAGAAGGTGAGGCATGCAACTGAATACTGATGCACGGGTGCCAGAAAACCTGATGAAGATTAGTCAAATTAATTAGGATAATGATGTTTTGTGATAATAGCTCTCATTGTGTGTAGTTTTATTTGATTACTATGCATCTTTTGTGGTTGTGTTTGGCTGTTGTTTCTAGATGCCGATGGATTAACTGTAGGGTTAAGTATGATAACGACTATCCTATGCTGCAGTGTGGGTAGCAATTCCTCCCGTTGGGACGGGTGATGATTTAGACAGAGCAGTTTTTACTTCATGCAGCACACGGACAATAGATTCAAATCACTGCTACATATGACTAGTGCGCTGCAAGGATCAAAAACTACTCTGTCAAAATGATTACCCTGTTGGGACCAAGTAGAAGTGTAGAAGTAATCAAAAGCTAATGTAAGTTTCTGCTAATGAAAAGGGTAATGGAAATTTTTTTTTTTTTTTCCAAAAAATATAAAAATGTCTAGTTACCAAATAACAAGAATTGATTGCTAAAGTGAAGGTTGAATAAATTGATCACTAAAAATTAATCAACATATAAATTTACAAATAATTTCCATAGTTATCATTCTCATAGCAAACATTTTTTTTTTCTCAAATTATATTTATATGGATCTTGTTTGAAGAAAAAAATCACTCATACGGTAAAAGCAATCTTTAAAATTAGGAAATATAGATAATCAATCACTAAAACTTGATCTCCATCTCCTGCAATGCCTTATTCAATTGCACCTTCACCGGAAAAATACCGATGCTCATTTCCTTCTTTCCTTCTGGCACGTGCAACTCGGGGTAACCGTGCCATACTGCTATGCTTTCTTCTTCAACCCTTCGACACATACGCCTTCTCCGCCCAGCGGGGAAGGCATATGTGATCCTTCTTGGCCGCTGTCACTAGCACCCGTTTTCAAATAGATAATTTTTTTTCTTCTGAAAAAGTAACTAGTTTGCTACATGTTTCTTTAAATGAAACAGAAACTGTTGAGGAATTATAAAGGCTAAATAATTATGCCTTATCTAGAGGTCAAACAATTACATCTCATCTAGAGGTCAAACACTTACATTCCGGAAAAGAATAAACAATCTTCATCTTAACCTAAAGCCGTTCTATGTCAAAGAGACCAAAAATATAAACTTAAGTGCGGAATATAATATCTGATTCCATGTTGTTTGCCATGGAATCCCTAATTCGTTGTAGGAGCGGCAACCGTCTCCGTGAGCGCGAGATAAGACTTTAGATAGCTTTTCCTTTCACGCCTTTTTGGTTGGATTATAGATTAGGTCTTCCAAAGCAACAAGATCGCCCTTGAGAAATCCTCTCCAATTTCCTTATGGATATCTCCTCTCAATTCTTTAATGGTGGAAGAGAAAAAGAAGGCCCCCAAAATTTTGTATAGAATAACCTCTATAAGAATTCTGAGTTGAGTTAGTTATCTTGTGCCTTGGGGACCCATCTATTTGTAGCATTACACATCAGACAGCGCAAGTGCGAGTGGCTCACCCGCACTGGATCGAGACGTGTCCTAACAACCGCCTTAAATTACATTCCATAAATAGCCTATATCCTGAGTGCGTCAGTACTCAGATTCAGTGCGGGTCATCCACCCGCATTGTGCTAAAACTGAAATCTGAAAATTGCCCAAGTACTCAGTGCGGGTCAGTCCACCCGCATTGAGTCCCAGTGCATCCGCACTGAGTCCCAGTGCATCCGCACTGAGTCCCAGTGCATCCGCACTAGGCTTGGACTTTTGCTCTGTCTGAACTTTCAGAAAATCGTCCAACTCCTGAGTGCGTCCGTATTAGGCTCAGATTTTTTCCTGTGTTACCCTGACGTTCACAGAAATTGGCTAAGTACTGAGTGCGTCCACACTCAGATCCAGTGCGGGTGAGCCACCCGCACTAGACCCCAAAAAGCAGTTTTCTGTATTTGCAAATTTCAGAATCAGACCATTAATGATTTGATCTTTGCCTAAATTGTTCTACACACTTATGGACCACATCCTATTGAATACATAGATTGTTTAATCTCTTAATTTGATCACTTTAATTATGACAACCATATTTTGACAGTATACAATTCATAATTATATTACATATATGCTTAACGTTGAATTAAGATCCAACAGAAACACCTAACACAAGTTTGCTACATTGGAATATTCACAATAAAAGGAAAAAAAAAAAGTAAGATCACATTGAAAGAACCCAAATTTCTAGCCCAAATCAATAGTTCTCAATTATATTTGTAGGTCCAGTTCAGCCTTTGTCAAGGCCCTGATCTGCCATATTAAACTTTTGAATTGAAATCCAAAAACATGGTACAGAAATGTGAGACGAAAACTTCGCTAATTCAAATTTTCCGAACACATGACTTCAAACCCAATGGAGAATTGAAAAATAAAAAAAACAGCTAACACTAGCTAGTATGCTTTTTTTAAGGTTAACACTAACTACCATGTTATATCAATTGTAAACCTCTAAGAGCATAACACTTGAGCCACTTGCTACAATTGAGTTGGGACAGAATCAGATTCCTACATACATAAGCTGTTAAAAATAATGTCAAAGATAAAAAAAGAAAAAAAAAATAAAGAAAAAGACAGCATTGCGAGGAGCTCCTTAAAATATATAAAAAAAATTAAATATATACAAGTTGTGATGTTCACATTATTTTTAATTATCCTTCACCAAGCAATTTCAACCAGGCCAAATTAATCTCTCTCTGTCATCTCTATGAATCTTGACATGGAGCTGGAATATGAATTCCCTGGTGTCTTGCGTCATTACAAAAACGGTCAGACCGAGCGCTTCGACGGCACCATAGTTGCTCCAGCCACCATTGACCCCGCCACTGGTGTAAAATCAAAAGATCTTGTCATTGATGAATCCACCGGCTTATCTGTCCGTCTCTACCTACCCGCTGGGACACACTCAAATAACAAACTGCCAATTCTTTTTTTCATCCACGGTGGAGCTTTTATGATCCATACAGCCGGTTCTCCAGTTTACCACAACTTGGTCAACTGCTTAGTTGGCAATGCTAAAGCCATTGCTGTTTCCGTAACCTACCGCCTTGCACCAGAGCATCCGGTACCAGTAGCATATGAAGATACATGGGATGCGCTAAAATGGGTCATTTCAAGTTGCAAATCAGGTGCCGAACCATGGCTTAGCAAACACGGTGACCTGGATCGCATAATCTTGGCAGGAGATAGTGCCGGTGCCAACATAGCACATTATATAGCTGTGATGTTTGACAAGGATCTATTCGAAGATTTTCCGAAAATAAAAGGGTTATTGCTCATGAATCCTTATTTCTGGGGCAAGGATCCAATTGAATGCGAAGCACTAGAACCCGATTTCAGGCTTTGGTTGGATCAGACATGGCATTTTATTTGTGCAGGAAAATTTGGGCTTGACCATCCATTTCTGAACCCAATGGCAGCATCCGCAGAGGAATGGATGAAGCCAAGATGCGATCAAGTGATGGTGACAGTGACGGAGAATGACATGTTTCGGGAAAGGGGGAGGGCATATGTGGAGAGATTAGAAAGCAATGGATGGAAAGGAGAGGTAGAGATGTATGAGACTTATGGGGAAAGGCATGTGTACTTCTTAGCAAAGCCGAAATGCGAGAAGGCCATCAGAGAGATCGAGGCAATGGCTGCCTTCATTAACCGGAAGTGAGCAAATAAGAATTTGGAATTTTTTTCTTTTTTTTGGGTGAAAAATAAGAATTTGGTTATTGGGGCAGCATTATGTAATTGCCAAAAGTGGCCAATGCTCAAATGATTATCAGATTTGTAAATCTGGCTAAATTAAGTCAATGTTCTTTTGCAATTGTAGGAATTGTTGTCCAGATTCTCTTTTTCTTAACAAACAAATATACTTCTTCTCTCGCATGCGTATCCTCTGCATTACCTCAAAAGGGAATCTCTTCTGAGTTTATGAATCTTAACCATTTGATTTTAAACAGAGTCAATCTGGTTCTTATTTATAACTTGGGGACCTTTAATATTAGAACAGATCTAATTTGCACAAATTTTAAAACAGATCAGATTATTAAAATTCATTAACTCATCAGAATATTCTTAGAAGAAAAACAAAAACAAAAGTCAAATATTTCGAGATCAACAATGTCTCATTATCGATAAGTCAATTACTCAGAGAAATGTACCTATACGCAACCATCGCTTCAATCTCTTTGGTGACCTTCTCGTCATCGATTTTAGTCCACAACTCCCGCTTTCGCATCTTCCCATGCTTCCAAAATTTATTTTTACCATTACGAAAAACGCAAATAACTACAAAATCTGAGAAATTTTATTTTTAACATGACTGCAACGTAAAATTGTGAACAAAAATTGAGTGTCCGTAATTTACATTGCAGACATTATTTTCTTTTCAATCAACTTTAACCAAAAAGTAGTTGTCGACTTGTCGTTGAGTTGAGTGGAAATGTGCTGCAGCGTGAGTAAAAAAAAAAGTAGTAGGTGTCCCTATCTGCCATTTGTCGTTGTAACTGTGTCAAATTTGAAATTTACATGAATTCATAGTTAAATGGTTTATCTTTTTTTTTTTTGAATGGCAAATTTAAAAATTTCAGCCCATACCAGTACTGTAAATAACGGTATGCGCTTGTCGGACGGAAAGAGTACCAATAAGCGATTAATCATAAATAATTGAAAATAATCGACCGATTAGTTGAGAAAATTCGTGACGGTTTGATCACCGCCAATAACTAATTAGCCAATTAATCGGTCTAAACAAACATTTTTTTTGCAACACTGGCCCATACATCCTACCCAAATATTTTGACATATGCTCTCCTTCTCTCTGCATCCAAATCCTACTCTGCTATAGTTACCATCACTATCCGATTTCTTATGTTCAATAGGATATTTCCAACAGAAGAAGGGGTTCATCAGCAACAACACATTTATTTTGAGCTCAACCTTTGAAACCTTCAAATAATTTCCCTGGCAGTGTGGTTATCAAGCAAAGTATAAAATCATTATCAGCATTCCATATTCTTCATTTCAAGTATAAGAATCAGTTTATTGAGCCATTGCACGGAGATTCTATGTGTTACGCGTAGCATATTAGCATTTTTCTTATTAAAAATTAATATCATCTTTCCCTTGGCCAGCCAACGAATATTGACCTCAGATGGGATTGGTACTAATTCTGATCGAACAGTCTGGATCTAAACCAAATTATTTTGTTATCTCATAGGATTCCTATTAGGGGTAAAAACGGTATGGAGATAGTATCGGATCCATATTTTATTCCAACTCTAAATTGTAAATGTAAATATTTAATATTCGAATATCTATGTGGATATAAATATCGAAAAAATTTGTGTTTCAATTATATGTATTAAAATAGTAAATATATACTATATATTTTAATATATATTATTTAAAAATTATTTATTCATTGTTATAATTAGATAAATATTATAAATTTTAGTAATTTTTAATAATATTATTATATTATTTTAATAAAAAATATCCAATCCGATCCGATTCATCATTTAATATTCTATCTGTATTTAAAAAATTAAAAAATATATAAATATAGTTTTACCACCATCCGTTTCGTATCCGCTCCGCTTTCCGTGATTTTCATTATTATTTGCATCTCGCATTCCTTTATTGAAAAAGCGTACCCCGAATTATAAATTTAGATGTATCCATTGCTAATTTGGGCTTTACAGGAAGATCACATCGATTTGACTGTGTGGAGACCATATTATGAATTTTGGCATTTTGCGTGGAATAAGCGAATTGTTTAATTTGCTGGACCCGGTATACGAGCCGCTGAGAGAGAGAAAGTGTTTTGTGGGCACCCATTCGTTGGTCCAGGACCAGGAGTGACCAGGCATATTTTTTGTTATGGAGGAAATGAAATGAAATGCTGACATATTAATTATCACAATATAAACATGTGTACAACCAAATCATAATTTTGTTGTAGAGATATGATTAGCTAGGATCAAAAACAGAATTAGAAAAGCTGGATGAATAAGTCTAATGTAATTTTAATTTATGAGAGAGATTATTAGTGTTAAATTTTATTAAAATTAAATACAAAAATTTATTTATGGGAGGTACTTGGCAATTTTTCTCGTATAATGTTCCGCTCCTGACTGGAATTGTGCACAAAGTAATGCAATTTGTGTGATACAAAATGAATTTTGTATGAAAACTTTTAGTACTTCTAATATATATTCATTTCTTTCATTGTAATCTTTCAAGTTACAAAATTATAAAAAATATATTTCTTAATATTATAAAATATAAATACATGATATTAAGTATAATTTAGTTCTTTCTACAATTAGATATTGGGAATATCAAATGACTAATATTATATTTGGTTTAAATCGTTTCTTATGTACTTGATAAGACAACTATGAGGAGGAGGTATTGTGCCGGATAGTTTTAAGTTAACAATGAATTATTTGTATTTTAATATGTAAATAATAAGTTGATTTTTTCAGGTTTCTTTTCCTGTTTTAAGGTTTTTAAAAGCTTTTCTGTATTAGAATTTAGTTAACAATTAGGAGCTGAGCTTTTAGAATAGATAGTTTTAAATTAATATTAAATTATTATTTATAAACATTTATATTTTTTTGGGTTTGAATGCACATTGGTGATATTAGAATATATATCTTTTTGTACAACATCTGATCGAACTTTTCAACTTCTCTAGTGTTATTTTTAAAATCTTGCAACATCTGATTGAACTTTTCAATTCTCTAGTGTTCTTTTTAAAATCTTGCAAAATCTGATCGAACTTTTCAACTTCGATGCAGTGTTCTTTTTTAGTGTTATCGTGGGAGGATCGCTGGCTACGGGAATCTGGACTTCTTATTACGAGAGAAAATTGTCCTCTTTGCTTCAGAAACAGATCCAGCACCAGAGTACAAAGATAAACATGAAACCAGAGGTAAACATATCCTATCCATCAGCCTCATCAGTAGCGCCGGACACGGCGGTCTACACAGCACCTTCGGCCACGGCGGCCTATCCGTCACCGCCAGCTACAGCAGTCCCTCCAGCAGCCCCAGCAGTAGCGCCGGGCACGGCGTTCTACACAGCACCTCCGGCCACGGCGGCCTATCCGTCACCGCCAGCTACAGCAGTCCCTCCGGCGACGGCAGCCGCGCCGGCCATGCCTGCCCCACCTGATCGGAGGACCTGGTGGTGGCCATGGGGCCATTCAAGGCACAACAAATCTTGAGTTGATCCATTTCTTGATCATTTTTTAAATTTTAGAAACTTGTTCCTTGTCTGACGTAGTGATGCATGTAGCTTGCTCGCGAATTTTGAAATAATGTTTCGTTCTTGATCATTTTTGGATTCAAATTGCCTCTTGTCTGAAGTGAAGTGGGTTTATATAAATTCTTTGATCATTCTTGCATGTCTGTAATTTTTATTTTTTGTTTTGGTATCTTTCATGACCCCTTACAACAATCTGTTTCTCACACAGCTATCCAGTTCTTCACTACTCATATCTAATTCCCTTTCCATCCTATCCCAACCCTCTATTCTACCAAAATTTGCTAAGAGATGTGCGATTTGCAACTCTGGTTCTTCTCTGCTGTGATAAACTGCTTTCAAATTTTGGTTCCCATTGTTCTGCATTTGCCAAGCTTCCCAGATCTCACTGAATGTTCTCCAATCATGAATTAAAGGCTGCCTATGAGCCAATGCATCTACTGTTTCAATTGAATCCCACACTACTTGTGTATGTTTCCAACATTTTGTACCCTTGAAGTACTGCAATTGCCTCTGCCTGTGCTGAGTTAATGGCCTGGAACTTTTTAGATAACCATTGCACCACCCTCCCTTGAATTGAAACATATGCACCTATGCCCGCTAACACATTTGGAGACCAAGATCCATCCACGTAGCATGTCAGGTTTCCTAGAGACCCGGTTGACTGCTGCTGGTTCCCCAAACCCGTACCAGTAATGGTTGGTTTCATCCCCTCAGCTGAGTTGAACATCTGACATGTCATAAAAATCTCCCTAAAGTATTTGAAGCAAGTTAGGAGATTTTGCTGTTTACCACCAATTACTGCATCGTTTCTCACTCGCCAAATAGCCCATGTCATGCATACAAATCGCACTATATCCATTTCGTTAAGGACAGTGAACAAAGAAGCCATGATTTCTTTATATCCATTCATTCTGCATACAAATTGCATATATCCATTAATTCTGCAATTGTAAATACACTTCAGCATGGTCAGAGAGAAGGGAATTGTAAGTTGCATTTTCTTGTCAGATTGCAAGTTTCCTTAGTGGGGAGAATTTCATATATACCACTCAAAAACTGTGAAATTACATATTTACCATCCCAATTTCTGTAATTACATATTTACCATCTAAAAATCTAATAACTCACAAATTTCTCCAATTAATAAAAACCTGAGATTAATTCTTGGCATTATCTAATAACTGTGAAATTTCTCCCTTGCTTAGTGGGTAGGGAATTTTGAAATATATAGAAATAATCTTAGTTTTTGATATTCTTGGCATTATTTGAATTTTAGAAAAAAATGTTGCCTCACTTTAGAATGGAGAAATTATACGGCATAATCAAATTCCATTTCTTCACGCCTTTTATTTTTTCTTCTATAAAATAAAATGATAGAGAAGAGTGGAAGAATCAATATAAAAATATTGAATCAATTTTTTATTTTTCTGAGCATTTTTCAGTTACAGGTCGTGTGTACAATCATACATCTTTTTTCTAAGATTGGGTACTACAATTATATGTATTTCATTATTATCTGAATATTCAGTTTCTATATTACTCATTTATCACTTTACAATGCATGTATGGTCAATTTACTTATTTGAATTTTTTGAGAATATGATATATACAATTTAATTTATATCAATGCTTAACAAGTTAGTCTCAATGCACTTAATATAATTTGATGTCAGTATATCATCTTTTTTTTTTTTAAATGTAACAATTTTTTTTTCTAATACTGTATTGAGTGATTTCTAATATATCGTCGTTTACTTATTTGAATTTGATGTCATTGGTTGACAAAATCTAGTCATTTTTCTCTTGGTCGACAGTTAGCTAGCCCCTATAAATAAGGTGCCTTTATTTATTGTATTGAGTTATTTCTTTTCAAAGCAACTGAATTATGAAAATTATAGTTTTTCATTTTTAATAAAGCGATCCGTAATGAACATATATAATAGGTATTATATTCATGCTATTCTTAATGTTTATTTCACCTTGAATAATAAATCTTGCAATTGTTATATCAGTATATGCATTTCAATTGCCACATTAGCATGACAGTTGCAATATCAATTAAAGGGATATAAAACAGTTGGCAATTTAATTTGCTAATTATATGAATTCAACAATTTGAAATTAACGAAATTGAAAGGATAAAATAGTTTGACACTATTTAAGGAATGATTAATAGAGTTTCTCACATAACCAAACTTTTGTACAGATGTGTTTTAAATCTATTTGCTATAAAAATGCAATACCAATACAAGGAGTTACAATTAATTTGCAGTTCTGATTTACATGCTCTCAAATTTTTGTACAAATAATGAACCCTCAGATCTGAAATACATGACTCAGATCTTTTGTCTCACTCTGTATCATTTCAATGCCATTAAAGAGGATCCACACCTATTTATCTCACCAGAGCAAATTTGGCTCATGCAGCGCACAAACCATCTGCAAATATACT